>PVIJ01000457.1:168250-290613 GCA_004024925.1 Scalopus aquaticus | reverse complement strand
GCACAGTTTTGTCGTCTCGCGACCGTCTAGATTGTCCTTACGGAACCTCCCCTGCTCTTTGGCAGTAAAATAAAAGTAAAACTTGTCCGCTGTTGCGGAGCCTCCCCTGCTCTATTAGGCAGCCTGCTCTTAGGCAGAATATGAGTACTCTTACCTTGGATTGTTACCTCGGTTCCGCGGGTTTTCGTTCCCGGGTTTCAGCACCAGCTGTCGCGTGCTTGCTCCCGTCCGGCAGGAACAGACATGACACCGAGGTAATCTTCAAGAAGCTTCTTCTTTATTGCGTATATCAGACATGTATATATATGTATGCTGAACCAATGAGAAAGAAAGCGGAACCTTTTCTAGGCCAATCAGTGGGCTGATCACGCGCGCACCGCTCGGATGGGCGCCTATCACGTGGCGAGCACGCGTCCACCATGTTCTTGTTTACTGGTTGCCGGACCTACTTCCTCATACAGCGGGCGCCATGTTATGGGTGCGGCCGCTCCCCACAACCCTAAATGTAAATGGACTAAATGCACCAATAAAAAGACACAGAGTAGCCGACTGGATAGTAAAACAGAACCCAAGCTTCTGCTGTCTACAGGAAACACATCTAGCTGCAAAAGATAAGCATAGATTGAAAGTAAAAGTCTGGAAAACAATCCTACAAGCAAATGGACCAAAAAAGGAGGCAGGAACACCTATACTTATATCAGATTAAATAGACTTCAAACTTAAGTTGGTAAAAAGAGACACAGCTGGTCACTACATCATGATAAAGGGGACAATAAACCAGGAAGATATAACACTCATCAACATATACTCCCCAAATGAAGGAGCACGAAAATATATCAATTATTATTATCTCTGAAAACAGACATTAAAGAAAATGCATGTATGGTAGGAGACTTCAATACACCACTCTCACCATTGGACAGATTAACAAGACAAAAAGTAAACAAAGACACTAAAGCTCTAAATAAGGACTTAGACCCCGTGAGTTTAATAGATATCTATAGGGTAGTACACCCCTGAAAAACTGAATACACTTTTTTCTCAAGCACACACAGAACATACTCCAGGATTGATCACATATTAGTGCACAAAACAAACCTCAACAGATACATTAAGATCAAAATCATACCGACCTTCTTCTCCGATCATAAAGGAGCCATACTAGAAATAAACCATGAAAAGAAAAAAAGAAACCCTCTTACCTCATGGAGACTGAAGCCCACATTACTGGAAGACAAATAGATCAATGAAGAGATCAAAAAAGAAATTAAAAAATATCTAGAACTGAGTAACAACGAGGACACAACTTTTCAGAATGTCTGGCACACAGCAAAAGCAGTAATAAGAGGAAAATATATAGCATTACAAGGCCACATCAAGAAACAAGAAACAACTCAAAGAAACAATTTAATCTCACATCTCAAAGAACTAGAAAATGAACAGCCAAAAAACCCAAAGCCAGTTTAAGAAAGGAAATAATAAAAATCAAAGCAGAAATAAACGAGATGGAAATAAAAAAAAAAAATCCGGAAGATCAATGAAACCAAAAGCTGGTTCTTTGAAAAAATAAACAAAATAGACAAACCACTAGCCAGGATTACGAAGAAAAAAATAAGAGAAAACACAAATAAATAGGATCATAAATGAAAGAGGAGAAATCGCAAGGGACGCAGCAAAAATCAAAAGAATAATCAGAGATTATTATGAACAGCTATACGGAAACAAGTACAAAAACCTAGAGGAAATGGACAATTCCTAGAACTATACAATCACCCAAAACTAGACAAAGAAGATATAGAACACCTAAACAGACCAACCACAAGCAGTGAAATTGGAACAGTAATTAAAAACCTCCCCCAAAACAAAAGCCCAGGACCAGATGGTTTCACAAACAAATTCTACCAAACATTCAAAAACGAAATGGACCCTATATTACACAAACTCTTTCAAAAAATCGAGAAGGAAGGAATACTACCAAACAAATTCTATGAAGCAAACATTATTCTAATACTAAAACCAGACAAAGACAACACAAAAAAAGAAAACTACAGACCAATCTCCCTAATGAATGGTGATGCAAAAACATTTAACAAAATCTTGGCCAACAAGATCCAACAATGAATCCAAAGACAATACACCACGACCAACTGGGATTTATTCCAGGGACACAAGGATGGTTCAATATCCGAAAATCAATGTAATCCAACACATCAACAAAAAGAAAAATAAAGACCATATGATCATATCAGTAGACGCTGAGAAAGCATTTGACAAAGTGCAACACCCATTTATGATAAAAGTCCTTGAAATCCTTGGGATAGAAGGAACATACCTCAACATAATAAAAGTTATATACGACAAACCCACAGCCAATATTATCCACAACGGTGAGAAGCTGAAGACCTTTCCACTAAGATCAGGAACAAGGTAAAGATGTCCACTCTCACCATTGCTTTCCAATAAAATACTGGAAGTCCTAGCCAGAGCATTAAGACAAGAGAAAGACATTCAAGGGATCCAAATAGGAAAAGAAGAAATTAAACTGTCTCTATTTGCAGACGAGATGAATATATATATATAAAACCCTAAAAACTCCATAGAAAAACTACTCAAATTCATAGACTAGTTCAGTGAGGTAGCAGGATACAAAATGAACACACAAAAATCAGTAGCATTCCTATAGGAAAACACCCAATCTGAAGAAGAAGAAATTAAGAGATCCATCCCCTTCAAAATCAAAACCAAAAAAATCAAATATCTGGGAATAAATCTAACAAAAGACATAAAACACTTGTACAAAGAAAACTATAAAACACTATTGAAAGACATAGAAGAAGACACGAGAAAATGGAAAGACATCCCTTGTTCATGGATTGGAAGGGTTAACATTATCAAAATGGCCATACTACCAAAAACAATTTATAGATTCAACGCTATTCCAATAAAAATCTCAATGACATTCTTCAAAGAAATAGATCAAATACTGATGAAATTCATATGGAACTACAAAAAAACTCACAAAGCTAAAGCCCTCCTGACTAAAAAGAAAGAAAATGGAGGAATTTCACTCCCTGATTTCAAACTATACTACAAAGCTATAATAATTAAAACAGCATGGCACTAGAACAAAAACAGACACAAAGACCAATGGAACCGAATAGAATACCCAGAATTAAAGCCGCATATCTAGGAACAACTAATCTTTGACAAAGGAGCAAAGAAAATGCAGTGGAACAAGGACAGTCTATTCAATAAATGGTGCTGGGAAAACTGGACAGCCACATGCAAAAAAAAAAAAATGAAACTAGACTACTACTACCTCACACCCTGCACAAAAGCCAACTCCAAATAGATAAAAAACCTGGATGTAAGACCTGAAACCATAAAATTTATATTAGAAAATACAGGCAAAACTCTACACAATATACATCTCAGCAAAATCTTTAAGGACACATCCCCCAAAGCAAAGGAAGTGAAGGACAAGATAAACAGATGGGATTACATCAAAATAAAAAGCTTCTGTACTGCAAAAGAGACATTAACCAAAACTAACAGACACCCTACCAACTGGGAAAAGATTTTCACACACAATACAACCAATTAAGGTTTGATAACAAAACTTTACAACAAACTCACACAACTCAACAAAAACAAAGCCAACAACCCAGTCAAAAAAATGGGCAGGAGAGCTCAAAAGGCACTTCTCCAAAGAAGAAAAGCAAATGGCCAACAGATACATGAAAAAATGTTCAACATCCCCTATAACCAAGGAAATGCAAATCAAAACCACAATGAGATACCACCTCACACCTGCGAGGATGGCACACATTAAAAATACAGGCAACAACAAATGCTGGAAAGGATGTGGAGAAAAAGGAACTCTTCTACACTGTTCCAACCACTATGGAAAGCTGTATGGCGGTTCCTCAAACTGCTAAAAATGGAACTTCCATACGACCCAGCAATACCACTTTTGTGAATCTACCCAGAGGACACAAAAACACTAATTCAAAAGGATAGATGCACCCATATGTTCATTGCGGCACTGTTCACAATAGAAAAGGTATGGAAGCAACCCAGGTTGGATCAAGAAATGTGGTACAGGGCCTCCCTGGTGGCGCAGCGGTTGAGCGCTGCACTGTGGAGCTGTCGGCAGCGGCGACGCGAGTTTGACGCCCCGGCCGGGGAGAATCCCACATGGCGAGGCAGACCTCTCCTGCCTTGCCCGCTGCTCCCCTCAGCAGTGTATTTCTGTTCTGCTATCTGCTCTGTCTCTGGTGAACCCTCTCGCCGCCCCACGCCTCTGGCCTGTACCCCAGCTTGTATGTATAAATAAAAAAAAATAAATAAATCTTAAAAAAAAAAAAAGAAATGTGGTACATATACACAATGGAATACTATTCAACATTCAAAGAAGATAAACACATGCAATTTGTAGCAACATGGATGGAATTAGAGGAGATCATATTCAGTGAAATACACCAAAAAAAAGGGAAAAATATCAAATGGTTTCACTTGTAACAGGACTATGAGGACATCAAATAGGAGAGAGACACTCAGTGGGTAGGGGAGTGCGGGGGAGAGGGGGAGGGAAGGTAAGGGCACAAAATGGAGTAGAAAAGAACACAAGGGACCGTGGAGATGGATCATGGGTGAATTGGTGGTGGGTTACCCAAGGGGAATACAAAATGTAAAAGACATAAATAACAATAAAAAAGAGTTCTAATTAAAGTATGAAATTAAAGACACTGGAAATAAGGGAAATAACTATGTGTAAAGAAAGTGAGATGTATGTGGTAAAAAGTGGAAGGTATAAGGAATGGAGATATTTTTGTTGAGAGGAAAAAGAAATTTACTCTCAAGCTGAAACTTTTTTGGGGGTTATGATATGAGAAAATAAGAAAGTAAAAATAATGTATAGAAGTTTTGTAACAGGAATCTTAGAAAAAGCTTACATCTACTAAAGGGGCAAAAGTATTCTGAAACTGTATTCAGCTTTTAATAATAGATTATGAATTAAGTCTAAAGATCAAATCTAGAGAACTGGTGCTTCAAAGCCTCATTAACTAGAGAACAATCTGGTTCTGTCAGCGTCATCTTAAATTGAGCATTGTTGAAGGAATAGATTTTCTGTTAAAATCTTTAGTTGTCACTCTTGGTAATTAAGTGTTAATGAGTATCCCCTGTTATGTGCTACTTCTTAAATATCTGATATGTCCAGGTGTAATATTATTACTGGTCAATTCTGGTCATTAAAGCATTATATATTACAAAATTGAGCAAATTTTTCAATTGCATTATAATCATATAGTCATATTGAGGTCTTTTTGCCAGTTAAAGAAGTTATTTATTCTAATGCTTTGTACTTAGAGAAATTCACAGGAAAAGGACTTTGACAAATACTATACAGGCTTATCATAGAACTGAGGATAAAAATTACAGGGAAAACTGGACTCTAAGCAATTGCTAAAGAGAAAAAAAGTTTTCCATATAAAATTGAACAAACTGTAATGGGCTAATATAATACTCTAATGACTTTTGTTTGAAATATCACTGGCTCTTTTGTTACTGTGTATTGGGGGTCCTAGGTGTTTCTGGATTTTGTGTTCCTCAATCCTTAACTGTGATGTGAAAAATTCAAAGTTACATCTTTCACAGAAGCAAAAGCAAAGTTTATTTAGAGAGAAAATGAAAGTACACCCAGGGAGAAGTCCCCATGTGGCAGAGACCAGGGAAGAAAAATTGCAAGGAAAGATGGGGTCTCCTGGCTTAAGTGGGGTACAGGAGTCTGCTCATTCCGTTCCCTGCAGTGTATTATACAGGCGATCCCAAAGGTTTTCTTTATCAGTCCAGGCAGCAGTTTCTAATCACTCCCCCTTCTATTATGCACCCAAAGTGTAGTATATCAACCCCTGCAGCAGATTGGCGCAGGGGTCTACCATGCCCCCTTTGCCTCTTCTTGCTAGCTTCAGGCTTTATAGGGTGCTTATAAATTGGGGTGGGGGACTGGCTTCTCCCTTCTGGGCATTTCCTGGCCCTCCTTGGGCTTGATGGGCTCTGACAAGTGTCTCCTGAGGTTTGGGTTATGTTCCGCATACTAAGAGACACTTATTGGAAAAGAACTATGGTAGGCATGTTGATAAAAATCTACCTGACCATTTTGGGGAGACCAATCCCACATTGTTCTAAGGAACAAATCCAAGGGATAAAGTAAGATTAAACATAAATGGACCTTTCTTTCTACCTTCCAGAAGGTTATAAAAAGCTAAGAAGGACTTAGATTGATGATGTAGAAAGAAGTAACTATTAACAAGATAGAAATACATTTCAATATAATTTTACCGCTTCTCAGGTGCATGGGAATCAGTGAAGATTGTATTCAGAGTTATTTTGTGCTACTTATAATAACTCTATTGTGTTAGGAACAGTTTTTAAATCCTGATTTCCTGCATTTAGCCCTCTACTTGAGTATTCCTGACTTGATGTTCCACAGAAGCTGATTTCCTTAAAACTCTATGTATGTTTTCAGACAACAGTACTAAAAAAAAAAAAAATAAATAAGTGAAAGTAGTTTTGTTCAATAATTTATGGCTTCTGAAATAGCAATGATATAAATATTCTTCCTGGTGTTGACAATGAAAATTGGCACATGCATAGTATATAATTTGAAATAGTAGAGACAGTCTACCGAATAATGATTATGTTGATTAGAATGATAATTAGGATGGAAAGGAACAAAAAGAAAGGAAAGCAAGGAAGGAGGAAGGAAGGGAGGGAGGGAGAAAGAAATTTGTGGTTTACAAACACTCCCCCTTCTTTCATCCTCACAAAAGGGAGAGAGTGAATATCTATAAAGACACTAAGTTTACCTAATGGCACATTTTTGCATGTCATTTGCATATCCCATTATGAAAAATGTCTTATTGTCCTTTGCCCATTTTTAAATTGGATTGTTTGTTTTTTTTAACTGCTGAGTTGTGTTTTTTAATTATTTTTTATTTATATATATTTTTTACATCATCATTCATCCTGTAATCCCCATAAAATTACCACCACCGAGACACCTATGAACCGTCACCATAGTTTCTTGTGCTCCTCCCTACCATGTTTTGATCCCTCTCCCTCCTCCTCCCCTGTAGAATGTCTCCAATTTATAGTTTGCCTGCTGTTTTTGTCCTTTTTTTCCCTGATCCCTTGTTTGTTTTCCCTAGGTTCCTCCTATAAGTGAAACAGTCCAATATTGTTCTCTCTTTCCTTCTGGCTTATTTCACTGAGCATAATCCCTTCCAGCTCCATCCATGTTGCTGGAAATGGCATGGGTTTATCTTTTTTGATTGCTGAATAGTATTCCATTGTGTATATATACCACATCTTTCATTTTTAAGATTTGTTTATTTATGCATACAAGAGCTGGGATGTAGGCCAGAGGTGTGGGGAGTGAGAGGATTCACCAGAGATAGAGTGGGGAGCAGAACAGGTGGATTGACTGAAATGCACTGCTGAGGGGAGCAGTGGGTGAGATAGGAGAGGTCTGCTGCCCCAGGCGGGTTAGCTCCCTGGCTGGGGATTGAACTCATGCTGCAGTGGCTTTGTATAGATTCATAGTGCTGAGACTCCTTGCACCACCAGGGAGGCCCTATATACCACATCTTCTTGATCCATTTATCTCTTTTTGGCATTTAGGTTGTTTCCATATCTTAGCTATTGTAAACAGTGCTGCAATAAACATAGGAGTGCAGGTTGCCTTTGGAATTAATGTTTTCATGACCTTTGGGTAGATTCTTAGAAGTGAAATTGCTGGATCTTATGGTAGCTTCATTTTTAGTAGTTTGAGGGTCCTCCACTTTCCACAGTGGTTGGACCATTTTGCATTCCCATCAGCAGTGTAAGAGAGTCCTTTTTCTCCACATCCTCACCAGCATTTGTTGTTGCCAGTTTTTTTTAGTATGTGCCATTCTCACTGGTGTGAGGTGGTATTTCATTGTGGTTTTGATTTGCATTTCCCTCACTATGAATGATGTTGAACATTTTTGCATATACCTCTTGGCCATTTGCATTTCCTCTTTGGAGAAGTATCTTTTTAGTGCTTCTGCCCATTTTTTGACTAGATTGTTTGCTTTATTTTTGTTGAATTGTGTGAGCTGTTAGTATATCTCTGAAATCAGTTCCTTATCAGTTGTGTGAAGTGCAAATATTTTCTCTCTTTGTTTTGGTTATTGTCTCCTTTGCTTTTTAGTTTGATGAGTCCCAGCTGTTTATCTTTTCCTTCACTTTCTTTGCTTCTGGGACTCAGTCTTTAAAGATATTTCTGAGATGTATGCTATAGAGTGTTTTGCCTATGCTTTCTTCTATATATTTTATGGTTTCAGACCTTATGTTCAAGTCCATTTTGAGTTGGTTTTTCTGCATGGTGTGAGGTAGTTAACTGCTGAGTTTTAAGAATGCTTGATATAGTCTTAATTCTAGTCCTTTATTGACTAAGCAAGCAGCTTACAAATATTTTCTCCCAGTCTGTAGTTTGTATTTTCATCCTCTTGGCTAAACCTTTTAGAAAGCAAAATATAAATGTTTTTTTAATTTATTTATACATACAAGCTGGGGCACAGGCCAGAGGTGTGGGGCGGCGAGAGGGCTCACCAGAGACAGAGTGGGGAACAGAACAGGCAGATCAGAAATACACTGCGGAGGGGAGCAGCAGGCGAGGCAGGAGAGGTCTGCCGCACCATGTGGGATTCTCCCCGGCTGGGCGTTGAACTCGCATCGTGCGCTGCCGACAGCTCCACAGCGTAGCGCTCAACCGCTGTGCCACCAGGGAGGCCCCAAAATATAAAATTTTTATGTTGTCTATTTTATCAGTTTTTCCTTGGATTAGACTTTTGGTGTCCAGTCTAAGAACTTTTGGCATAACCTCAGAATTTGAACATCTGTCATATCTTTTCTTAACAGTTTCATAGCTTTACATTTTATACTTAAGTCCTTGATACATTTTGTGTTAATTTTTTGTATGTACTGTAAGACTTAGGAAAGTGATTTTTTTGTTGGTTTTGGTCCATATATATCTAATTGCTCTAGTAATCATTTATTGAAAATGTAACCTTTCCTCTTAACTGCTTTTGGATCTTTATCAAAATCAATTGGTCATATTTGTGTGGACCTACTTCTGAGTTCTTCATTCTGTTTCATTGATCTGTATGCTTCTCCCTCCACCAGTACTACACAGGCTTAACAACTATAGCTATATTATCAGTCTTGAAATGGAGAAATTATTTGAATCCACCCACTTAATTCTTTTCCTAATTGTTCAAACTTTTCTGGTTGCTTTGCATTCTACTATTGGAATGCAAAATAACACATCCATACTCCTCTGGGTTCTTCTAGATTGGGGGAAAAAAATCATCAGTCAGATTGATAAGAGAAAAGGTAAATAGTAAATAATAAATTTAATAGTAGCTTATATACATCCTGTGCATATGGGAGAGACCCAGCATGACAGAGCAACTAACCCACATGGTTTCAGGTACTATCTTAAATAGCTTTGCTATGTTAGAAGGACTTGCAGGTGGGAGGGAGAAGAAAGGTTGGGAGGTTACCTGGGAAGGCACAGTACATAAAGATATGCAGACTTAAATACTGCTTTCTCCATTGAAAAGAGATACAAATGTTAGGGATTTCTAGGAAAAGGTTCTTACAAAAAGAAATTTACACATATCTTTTTCAAAATGTCACCTCCATCCAATCTTCAGAGATCTTTCCATGAAGTCAAACTTGTGCCAAAGACATAATTTGGAGTGGCAGATGTTTGTCCCTATAAATCATTCACTATATAGATTTTATGACACTCTTTATGTATACAAAAAGATCTTGTAGAAATTTTATAGGAATTATGTTATACTTGAATATTAATATCTTTTCTATATATCTTCCTGTGCATGAACATAGTATGTCTCTCCGTTTATTTTGGTCTTCTTTGACTTCTTTTAATTTTATTTCTTTGCTTTAAGTTATTTGTAGTTTTCAACATAGAAGTCCAGTACATGTTTTGTTAGATTTATACATAGGTATTTCTTTCTTTCTGTATTTTTTTGGCTTTATAAATGGGGTTGTATTTTTAGTTTTGGCACGAATGTGTTCATTGCTATTATATAGAACTGCAATTGATTTTTTTTATATTTATCATGTATCTCATGACATTACTGAACTAATTTTTAGTTCTAAGATTCTTTTTGATAGATTTTGGGAAATTTTCCATACAGATAAGCACAATCATACAAGTGAATAGGACCCAAATGAAGGCAGGGAGAGTCATACATATGTCAGACAAAACAGATTTCCAGTTAAAATAGATAATGAGATAGGAATGGACACTACATAATGATTAAGAGAACATATATTTGATAAGATTTGACATCCATTTATAATGAAAACTCTCAAAAGACTGAGGATAAATGGAACATATCTTAATATAATAAAAGTCATATAGAACAAACCTACAGCTAACATCATTCCCAATGTTGAGAAATTGAAAGTTTTCTACTGAGACATGGTACAAGACCAGATGTTCACTCTCACCACTACTGTTCAACATAGGATTGGAAATCCAGCTAGAACAATTAGGTAAGAGAAAAACAGAACAGGAATCCAAATTGGGAAAGGAAGAAAGCTGTCATTATTTGCTGATGACATGATAATATACAGAAAGAATCATAAAGATACCACTGAAAAACTAATTAAAACAATTAATCATTTTAACAAAGTGACAGGTCATAAAATCAATACACAAAAATCAGTTACTTTCCTATATGTAAACAATGAGCTTAGGAGAGGAAGAAATAAAAAAATGATCCCATATACAATCACACACACACACACACAAATTAAATCCCTATCAATAAAGCTAACAAAGGAGCTAAAAGACCAATACAAAGAAAACTACAAAGCCTGGTTAAAAGAAATAGAAGAAGACACAAAGTAATGGAAAGAAATTCCCTGTTCATGGATTGGGAGAATTAACATTGTCAAAATGACCATCCTACCCAAAGCTATACATAGATTCAATGCAATGCCAATAAAAATATCAATGACATTCTTCAAAGAAGTTGAATAAACATTACTGAAATTTATATGGATCCTCAGAAGAGCCCAAATTGTCAAAGAAATCCTGGCAAAAGCCAGGAAGAATGGTGGCATCACTTCCAGACTTTAATTAATAACTAGTTTATTAATGAAAAATTAAAGCAGCATGGTACTAGAACAAAAACACATACAGGCCAATGGAACGTAATCGACTGAGAGTCCAGGAATAAATTCATAGCTATATGGACAGTTAATCTATGACAAAGGGGCCAAAAACGTAAACTAGAACAAGGATAGCCTCTTCAACAAATGGTGTCGGGAAAACCGGACACTCAGGTGCAAAAGAATGAAATTAGACCACTAACTCACACCATCCAAAAAAATCAGTTCAAAATGATAAAAAAAAAAAAGACTTGGATGTAAGATGTGAAACCATAGAATACAAAGAAGAAAACATAGGTAAAACACTTCATGATATATGTGATATATTTGCAGATTCATCTCCAACAACAGGAAAATGAAAGATACAAACAATTGGAACTACATCAAACTAAAAAGCTTCTGCACAGTAAAACACACACACACACACACACACACACACACACACACACACAACCAAAGTGAAAAGATACCCTACTGAATGGCAGAAAATATTTGCACACCACTCACCTGACAAGAGGCTAGTATGGAAGATAGAAATCATATAGCTCAGCAAAAAGAAAGCAAACAAGGCAATAAAAAATGGGCAAAATAATAAACAGGAACTTCCCCAAAGAAGACATTCAGATGAAAAACAAATGCATGAAAAAATATTCTTATCACTTATCATCAGGGAAATGCAAATCAAAACCTCAATGAGATACAAACTCATACCTGTGAGAATGGCCCATATTTAAAAGACCAGAAGCAATAAGTGTTGGCAAGGCTGTGGAGAAAAAAGGAACCCTCTTATACTACTAGGTGGAGTAGACTGGTCCAGCTCCTCTGGTAAACAGTATAGATGTTTTTCAAAAGACTCAAATGGATCTGCCATACCACCCTGTAATCCCATTCCTACGTATCTGTCAGAAGAATTCAAAGACACTAATTTGAAAGGAAACCTGCACTCCCATGTTCATTGCAGCATTATTTACAATAAACAAGATATGGAAACTACCTAAGTGCCCCAAAACAGATGGGTAGATCAAGAAAGTGTGACATATATACCCAGTGATCAAAAAATATAAACTCATGCCATTTGCAGCAACATGGATGGAACTAGAAGGAATTATGCCACCAATAATGTAGGTCAATGTTACCTCAATTAACAAAAAATTTAAAATATACATAATACACTTTAAAAAAATTATTAATCCTAGATAAAAGGCTGATTCTAGGGCTAGGGTAGGAAATATAAAAAATGAGCCTAGAGCATCTTTTAGGATTAGAAAGCACTCAAAGCAGAAATGAGGAGAGTATGTCAAAAGTAGCTAATTGAAAGAGTTCTTAAGTTAAGTTAAAGCTGGAACAATTTGAGCAACATGTTAGAGTACTATTGGATTAAAATCCAAAATATAAAGTAAATATCCACAACTGCATATTGATATACATTAAAAGTGAATAAATAAATGGGAGAGAATACACATATCGTGCACATAAGAATCCAAATTTATGTATATACACAACCCCATAACTCCCTACCCCTAAGTAAAAACTGCATATAGTGACTTCTTTCCGATGAATGTAATATGGAAAGGGGGTAAAAATACTGACTTTATAATAGTGAAACCTAATAAATACATACCTCAGCCAGGTGATCAAGGTGAGCATAAAGAGGTAAGTCATTTTGATATGATGCCCCCTGAATATATTAAAAAATGGCATTTTAGCTTTGTGGTCTCCTTCCAAAACCCTATAACCCCAGTCTATTCATGAGTACTACACCAGAAAAATCCAAATGGAACATATACTTGACCAATATTCGTCAAAATTGTCAAGATCATCAAAAACAGGGTAAGTCTGAGAAACCGCTATAAGCAAGAACATCTAAGGAGATGTGACAAATGAGTGTAATATATCCTGAATGAGAGCCTGGGACAGAGAAAAGAGATCAGGAAAAAATAAGGACATGAAAATAAAGTATAAACTATTAAAAATATAACAATATTGGTCATTTATTGCAACAAATGTGCCAAGCTAATGTAAGCTGTTAGTAATAGGGGAAACTGGATGTGGGTTATATAAGAATTCTCTTTATTGTCTTACAATAGTCTGTAAATCTACAACCATTCTAGAATAAGAAGTTTATCTAAAACTGTTTATTTTATATCTCTTCCTTATGTAAACCAGTCAGGCTTACTCATCTCACTCAAATTTATGACCTCAAATATCAACTGGGTTCTAGTTGTTGTATGACAGTCACATTTCCTTATCCTAATCATTTCACTCTCATTCTCCAAGTCAAATCTCCAATCTCCTCGCATGACCTACATACTCCTTCACAAACCAGTCCTAGCTGGTGGTCTTGCTTTTTATTTTTCCATGAAAATAAAAGCAAATGAGAGAATTTCCACCTCTTTGCCAACAAGTCTAATCAGTCACCTCTTTTGCCAACAAGTCTAATGCAGCCAACTGTATCATTCAGCAATTACGACTTTGGATAAACATCTGTGTACATTTCCCTATCAAGTAACTGTGGATAAATGTCACCATATTCCAGATCGAAATGACCCAAACTCTAATAGTTTAGGCCCTTTGTCTCACTTGCCCTCTGGGTGCCATTATTCCCCTTTCTTACTTGACAGAACAGAAATGTTATGACCCAGAAGTCTTGCTAAACAAAACTGGTCAGAAACTATTCAGGACCCCATCTGTGAGTCCTCTGCTCCCTCAGACTAAGCACACACACATATCTATCAGCAGCCTCAAGACCCAAGGCATGATTCTCCCTCAAATCTGCGGCACCTCACTCTTGAATATGCACTCTTGTGAAGTAATAAAGCTTCACATCTAACTCAGCCACCTTAAAAAAAAAAGATTTATTTATTTATACATACAAGAGCTGGAGTGTAGGCCAGAGATGGGGGGTGGGGGTGGTTGGCGGCAAGAGAATTCATCAGAGACAGAGTAGGGAGCAGAACAGGTGGGTTGACCGAAATACACTGCTGAGGGGAGCAGGCAAGACAGGAAAGGTCTTCTGCGCCATGTGGGTTAGCTCCCTGGTCTGGGATCGAATTTATGCTGCAGTGGCTGCCATAGCTTCATAGTGCTGAGACATAACCCCTTGAGCCACCAGGGAGACCTGACCTAGCTACTTTGACTCCTGAATCAATTCTTCCCTGTGCCAAAAACAAGAACCTCAGTTATATATGTCATATTATTAACTAATCACTCTTTAATAAGATTTTACATGCCCATGACTTAATATGCTTTCCTAAATCTCTCAAATTGAATCAATTGTTGAGCAACATGAATAAACCATATTCTATTAATAAGGGAGAAGACAAAATCCTGGCTTAAGAATGTCATTAAAAGTTTCCTTCTACTCTTCAGAACCAGAAATATTCTAAAACCAGCCTTGAATTTCCCATTGGCCTTTGCTTTCAGAACAGGAAGAGTCCAGGTTGTCAGATATTTGACAGCTGCTTATTGGTCACATGATTGAGTGACCACTATTAAAAGGTTGAGAATTATTCCAGCTTGGGTGAGCACTTCAGACACCTATTCAACCAGAGGAGCACTTGTGGCATGTGGCACTCTCATCAGCCTACATTATCCTTTTGAGAAAGTCCAGTCTAGTCACTTAAACCATCACTTAAGCCCACTGAGACCCCATACTGCCAATCCCTATAATGAGAGGTGTTAAGATGCTTCTTACAAAATGAATGCTGGTCACTTAAGTACATTCTCTCTAACCACTGTGTTTCAAGTTTTCTCTCTTTCCTATCATATCTATCAAGAACCTGAAGCTACATGAATGGACAGGATTGTGGTTATGACCCAAGGCTACTAAATCAACTCCAGGAGGAAAGGTGATGGGTCCCTAAGGCATTTTCCCACTTGTTCCTAGGGCCTCTGCCCACTAAGGTATAAGGTCCCCAGTTCTAATTAAACAGGTCAAAGTGGAGCGCTACTCAGCAGCATCCTGAGAAATCTATGCAATCATGCCATATAGGACGCTATCTGACTCAACCTCCTGGAGGGTAGTTCACCAGAACACTACTAATCCATAAACTGTATGTTTCAAATCTAGAGATAGATACAGCATAGAGATAGAAATAAACACCAATTTTATCCTTAAGAAGAGTCAGAATTTTGAGTACTCTAAACAGGAATATACATTCCAGAATTAGAGAACTGGGGTGTTAAAATAATGCTCAAAATATATATCTAAAGACCTGTGAAGAGATACAAGAAAAGAAATCATTAGTGAAATGGATGTCTTCAAGACACATTCCTGCTTACAGTCTCTCTGGGCTCCATGATGCTTTGAATGAAGTAACAAATTCAGAAAACTAAACAGCCAAAGACTGTTGATAGGATTTAAGAATCCTTTCACTTCTGGGAAAGTACTTGAAAGTTTTTATACATCGTGTTGCTTCCATTATTTTTACAACTGTGTGTTCACTCCTTTGGTTGATTTTATATAAGTATATATTTATTTGTATAAGGCTAATTCATAAGAATGGATGTGAAGAAAATATACTTACTTTTTAAATACAGTTTTGAGCTCAAAAGCAAGTTTAACATTGAAAGTCTTCTTAAAATTGGCATTCTAGACTGTAATTAAAAATTAGGATAATAATAACTATTACGTATAAAATGCAATCAGAGTTTTGACCCAAGTAAAGAGACTCTCAAACAACATTTGAAAATTGGGGTGGATGGCCATCTGTAGTAACTATGAACACGTACCTGTCAGACCACTGAATGCAGAAAGTATTGGAAGATGGACCCAGAACAATTCTAAAATCCATCCTGAGGTTGCACTGACATCACATTTCCCAGGGCCAGTCCCAGCCAGTGACCTTATGGAGCAGAAACTCTAAAGCCAGTTCATTCCTAAGAGACAAGGGATTCCTCTAACGGGAAGCTTTGACTTGAAGACTCTTCATCAGTCATATTGAACCTTCATAGAGCTACACTGCAGGCGAAGACTTCTTCCCCCCACCTTTCTCTTTTCCCTCTGTCCTTTCCAACAACTAGAGCTTCATCATGGTCTGATTCTGCGTAAGTTCTCATATCATAAGAAATTGAACAGAAGACAGAATTTGGTTGTCCAGCAAGGCCTGTATATATGAATCTAATGAATGTAACATTGCGTTTTGTCATTGCATGTGGACCAGATGGTAGCTCAACGAAACTTTGATACAAAACTTGGGAAATTCATTTGCTTAATGCTCCCTTAACCATTCCATCCCCTAAGATTGATTCTATGAACTACTTTCTAGTTCATAGAAAGGGCTTGAATACAAGAATAAAAATCTCTTGGCTGAAAACCACCAACCTCTAAGAAAACTGCCAACAAGTCATGCTAATAACTTCCCAGAACTAAAAACAAATTAAATTAATTATGTGATATATATATAATTATAAAGTCTCATAGCCTGAGTTATTATAACATTATAAGAAAGTAATTTCATTTGCATTTCCCTGATGTTAAGTGATGATGAGCATTTTTTCATGTGTCCATTAGCCATCTGTATGTCTTCTTTGGAGAAGTGATGATTTAGCTCTTCTGCCCACTTTTTTGATTGGGTTAATCATTTTATTTTTGTTGAATTGTATGAGTTCTTTGTATATTTAATTTATCAGTCTTTTGTCAGATGGATTATGTGCAAATCTTTTCTCCCACTCATGATATATCATCACATACCAGTGAGAATGGCCCACATCAAAAAGACCAAAGAGAACAAATGTCCATGAAGATGTGGGCAAAAGGAACTCTGCTACACTGTTGGCGGGAACATAGACTGGTCCAACCCCTATGCAAAACAGTATGAGGATTCTCAAAAATATTAAAAATAGATCTATCGTGAAGATACACAGAGGGCAAACAGATACATGAAAAGTCGTTCATCCTCTCTTATCAGAGAAATGTAAATCAAAACAATGAGCTATCACCTCGCGACACCTATGAAAATAACTATTATCCAAAAGATAAGAAAGAAGTGTTGTCGAGGATAAGCAAAGAAGGGACCCCTCATCTACTGTTGGTAGGAATGGAAATTGGTGCAGTCATTATGGAAAGCAGCATGGAGATTCCTCAACAATTAAAAATAGAAACTTCACAGTATCCAGTTATCCCACTTTTGGGTATTTACCCCTAAAATACAAAAGCAGTAATTTGAAGTGATATATACGCATGCATGCATACACACACACACACACACACACACACACACACACACACTTTATTGAAACACTATTTACAATGGCCAAAAACGAGAAACCACCTATCTGCCCACTGATTGATGAATGGATAAAGATGTGATACACACACATACTTACATATAATGGAATATTATTCAGCTATTAAGAAAGGATGACATCCTGTCATTTGCATCAACATGGATGGACCAAAAGCAAATTTGGCTTAGTGTAATAAATCAGACAGAAAAAGGTAAACACCACGATTTCACCCACAGGTGGTGTATAGAGAAAACAAACAGAAAAGCAAACTTAACAAAAATGAGCCATTGGACTGCCAGATCTGTTAGTTTTTACTAGAAGGGAAGAAGCCAGTAAATTGGAGTAAAAGGGAACAATGTTATGGTGAAGGATAAATTTGTCCATTTAGAGGTGAATGTAATGTAGTGTATACACCTGTTAATTATCAATGATGAAGACCTGAAACATGTTATATAAAAGGAGACTTCAATAAGAAATTAAAAATAATAGGCGGCAATAAAATATGTATTGCCTTAAAATGTAGGGGAAAGTAACATAGATGACTGTCAGATATTATTCATTAATACAATTATGTCTCTGAATTTTGTGATGGCTGTGTTGTCAACTTCTCAAAATTTGTAATTTGTTGTGATTTCTCATCGGAAAAAAAATCACTTTCATACTTAATGTTTAAACTTTCTTAAAGACGGTTCCCCCAACTTGTTATAAGCTTTAAGCCTCACAAAATTTGTATCTACCTGGCCATATTTTGAGAGAAAAACAAAAGTTACTCTGTATATATTTTACTGACACAGAAACAAGTCTGTGATTTATTGCTAAGTATTAAATTCAAATTTCTGAATACCAATAGAATAATGCACTGAAGTAAAAAAAAATGGAGTTTGACTCTATAGTTTGAATTTTAGTAAAGCACAGGTACTCATTTATATCTTCGTTGTTTAAGTTCTAAAAAACGTGAATGTGAAACTTTCGACCTAAATTGATAGCAACACAACACGTCAACGACCCCAGTAGGCGTATTCCTTTCACATCTGAACTTGCTAACACCTGACTGCGACCTGAGCTCGCTGGAAACTCTCCCCCTCGGGATGCCCCGGCCACTTGGGGCGAGAGCAGGGACGCGGCGGATCAGAAGTGGTAGCTTTTGGCGGGAATCTGTGCGTTGCTGCGACCTTTTGGGGCTTTTTAAAATGCCTTGCAGAAGACTACGTGACGATTCTATACTAAGATGAATTTCTATGCACGCAGAAAGGGCGAGGAAATAAAGTGGACACACTTTTCGCGACCTGCAGCAAGCCCTCCTCGGGGGCAAGCTCTTGTTTACGTACTTCCCGGCACACCACAAAGCACCCGGTCCACAGCGGACGAAGCCGCCGGGATCCGATGAGATATGCAGTCTTCACGGCCAGCGAGGCCGCGGGAACTGCGTCCAGCGGCCGGGACGTCAGCGGCGCCAGCATCTGGGCAGAGGAAGCCCCCTCTGTGGCTACGGGAGAGAGAAAGGCGTCACCGGACGCAGGCGCTGCCCAGGATCGGCGCAGTCAAGACAGCCGAGCTCACGCCCTGGCTATAAACCGAGCGCCCCCGACTTTGTCTCGAGAGGCTGCTCTTTCACAGGGTCCCTCATTGTTAGAAATCAAGTCCAAAAGCTACTAATTCTGGTAACAGTTGTCACAGGGGTAGGAAACACTTGTGAGAACTACGCTGTTATTTGCCTGATAGTGAAGTGTGTCTTAATAGTAATGCTGCCAAAGAGCAGAAAATACAAAGCCTTTGCTCTAAGAATCAGAAAACCTTTGGGAACTGCAGATTGTGTCTGCAGTGTGTGCACCTGCACACAATCTTTTTACTTTGCTTGGTTTCATTTACAATTCTAGGGTAGTTAGTGCCTACTACCCGGTTATCAACACATTTTTGTATCTGGACATGGCGTTTATTCAGTAATCCTCCGTATGGAGCAAGGCAATATACTTTTGTGTCCCTAACCTCAGATAAAATTTAAGTACAGGAAAAAATACTCAAACTTTAAATTGGTTTATCTTATAATAAAATTAGTTACATCAGTCCTGGTTGCATACACTTAAAACCAGTGCCGTTAACAAATCTGTTTATTATTGTACAGGTTCACATGCATGGCGTTTTATGGGTTTTAAGTGTTACTTATCAATTCCTGACCTAAGTGTTGTATTTGAAACCTATGATACTCAGGAGAATCTTGAAGTAGGCATATTTTCCTCATTTTGCAGATGAGGAAACTGAGGGAGAGTAAGAAAGCCATTCCATCCAGTGGCTGTTTAAAAATGGATATTCAATTAAATATTCTTACCAGTTTGGCAGATAAAAGAGCTTGGGGTTTGCGAATGTACAGTGTACCATATTTTCATGAATACCATAAAAGATTATGAAAATAATAAAATCAGACTTTGAAAACTAAATTGCTTATACTATTATCTTTAAAGGTGTATGACAAATATTATATCATTTTGCATTATGTGTAATACCAAGAAGTTAAGTAAGGTTCTCGGTTACTCTTATTTGGTTGACTATCACAGCACTCCAAATACTATAAAATAATTTCAGAGCCACAAATGCAACTATGTGATGGCTTCTAAATAAATGTTGCAATGTAGTTTTATAAAATATAATCTATTTCTTTATTTTACTCTATTCACTGTCATCCTTTTCTATTTGGGGTTTAGTACCACTGCCTACAATTGCATTTCTATTAAGATATCCCAATGTTTATATTTTTTCGATTTTTGTTGTTAAGCTAGACAGGATTTATTTATTCCAAAATAACAATATCCTAATTTTTTACATGGAAAGATTGAAGTCAAAAGAGTTTAAATATACACACTATCACGTACTAAAGCTGACAGATAGTACAGTTATCAATCCTATCCTAGGGTTCCACACTTCGAATTTTTTATTTCAATAGCTTGTGTTTATTAATGTGTCTTCTCAGAATTAATATACTTTAGAAGCATACACCTATCAACATCTATGGGCTCTAAGTCCACTAAATCAGAATGGAACTTCACCATTTGATTTTTTAAATGTAGATCCTAATGAACAAGGTAATACTGTTAGCTTTTTTTCCAAAGATATGGTATGAACATTTTTATAACAAAAATTCAAAAGGAAGAAATTGTAATTAGATGGAAAGATCCTGAATTTCAGTCTCTGATTTCCCACATTATGGATAGGCACTTAGTGGTGTGTGCCTTTTTTTCTTCATTATTTTCCTCATCTACAGTTCTCTGTAGGTTATTATTTGAAGCTTAGATCACAAATCAAAATCATTTTTGTTCTCTTTTTCCTCCCCTTAATCTTCTTCAAAAGTTCTATAATTCATTTGCTGCAAAGTCTAGGATTTCTCTTCCAAGTAAGCTTACTGGGTGGTCTGAACTGCCATGGAACGGAAGCGTTGTTAGGAAGTTGATACGTTGCTAAAAAGTCTTGCTGATTTGCTATACAAACGGAATAGAGTGTCAGAGAATTTTCCTTTCCCCTAATGAATTTAGGAGGTATGTATTTTGACCTGTATCATTGATTCTATTTGGATCAATTACTTTAAGGTTACAATTTTTTAACCTTATATGAATATTGCACCTAATTATCCCCATAATCAGTTAAACAAATGTCAGCTGTTTACATTTCAGCTCTTTCTGCCAATAACTGCTGGAAGTGATTTAATGCAGCTGGAGAACAACACTGACAATCATTATAGCCTGAGAACTGTGAAATAATTTCATTGTACTGTTGTGGTCTATTTATTCTAAGGACTGATAATGTTTAGTAGATGAGACTTGAAAAAAAAAGCGCCTTTTTTCTAATAAAAGAAATGATGTAAGAGAGGGGTGAGTTTGGGGGCAAATAGGACTGGTTATCTGCTGTCCTACTCTTCCTGAGAGCTTGTTTTCATAAGAATTTGCTTTAAGTGTTGAAGGGAAATGCTTTCATCTGAAAGGGATTGTTGTATTTCATTTAGATTTCCCCTCATCTGATAAAAGCTCTGCTAAGGAGCAGATGCGGCTCATTTGGGGGAAACGAGACAGAGGAGAGCAAAGGACTGGTCAGCCATGCTTCCAAAGTCACCAGGCGCTTGCACATTCTTCTCACTTACCTGCCCCACTTCGGGTTCACTTTAGAGGAAGGATGCCCTCGCCTCTTCCACTGCGCTCTTACCTCCCTGGTGAGTTTTCTTCCTCGGTGGTGGACTCACGCCCCTGCAGCAGCCCTTCTGAGCTCCCAGGGAAGCTGTGTCCCGGGGCCACTCCACCCAGGGCCCCACGGCTACCCCGCAGGCTCGCCTGGTGCGCCATTGACTGGGAACAGGTGTGCGTCCTGCACAGGCTGGGAACTGGGGGGTTTGGCTCGGTGTACAAGGCAACTTACCACGGGGTTCCGGTAGCCATAAAGCAAGTGAGCAAGTGCACTAAGAACCGGCTGGCATCCCAAAGGAGTTTCTGGGCTGAGCTCAACGTAGCCAGGCTCCGCCACGACAACATCGTGGGGGTGGTGGCGGCCAGCACCCACACGCCTGCCGGCTTTAACAGTCTCGGCACCATAATCATGGAGTTTGGTGGTAATGTCACTTTACACCAAGTCATATATGGTGCCACCAACTGCTCCGAGGAGGTGGGGGAGCCCCATGGCTGTGCCAAAGAGCAATTAAATTTGAAGACGTGTCTGAAATATTCCCTGGATGTAGTGAATGGTCTGCTTTTCCTTCACTCACAAAGCATCGTGCATTTGGATCTGAAGCCAGCTAACATCCTGATCAGTGAACAGGATGTCTGCAAAATTGGTGACTTTGGTTGTTCTGAAAAACTGGAAGATGTGCTGTGTTCGAAGACTCCTCCTTGCCACCTAGGCGGCACTTACACCCACCGAGCCCCAGAGCTCCTAAAAGGAGAGACCATCACGCCCAAAGCTGACATTTATTCTTTTGCTATCACACTGTGGCAAATGACCACCAAGGAGATGCCTTACTCAGGGGAGCGTGAGTACGTCCTCTACGCAGTAGTGGCCTGTAATCTTCGTCCCTCTCTCTCCGGGGCTGTCTTCACCGACTCCGTACCTGGGAAAAGACTTGAGAAGATCATTGGCAGCTGCTGGAGGGCCAGTGCTTTGCAACGGCCAAGTGCAGAACTTCTGCTGATGGACCTCAACTCATTAAAAGCTGACTTTTACTGACTCTGAACCTATATCAAGACAAGATTTTCCCCCCTATTCCTTTGTAAAGAAATGATGTCAAAGAATATGCAGGACAAAGTTTTAGAAAATAAAGTTATTGAAGACTCCTGGGTGGAACTGCTTTTTCCTAAGGCAAACAGCAGAGCGGTGCATTCTAGTGGGCATCCTAGTACTGGTGGGAACTAAACTCGTTCCACTGTGAAGTCACATGCTTTGCTTTCACAGCTAATGTACTTACTTTCACAGTTACATAATATTACACGTACTCATATTTATTACAGTTTTCTCCCACTATCCTTTTTATATGATTTGTTAGGTCATGTTTTGGGTCTGAGAATGAGAAAATGTTTTCCCTTATAAGTTAATGATAATAGCATTCCTAAACAGGAAACTTCTAATTTTGGGTGGGGGAGAGGGTTGGTGGTAAAAGGGATAGCTGTATTGATAAAACCAATTCATCCAAGATGGAGCTGAATTATAAAATGCCCAAAATTTCTATAAATCCAAATAATATGGGGGCATACCCACCACCTACACTTAATAGTTTAAGTCGACCTGCTCCCATCCCAAATAAACAAAAGCTTCTTTGAAAAAGATGAACTTTCTTCTCCTCTTCCCCAAACTTTGTTTGTAATGACCTTCACACATAAAATTCACAAATTAATCAAATTTATTTCTAAAGGAATAATAAATTATTTTGAATTTATACATGCATGAATAGAAAACTTTTGTTAAAAGTCTTCTAAACTGGCTCTTTGCCTATTCCTTTACTCAAAAATAACAGAACAAAGAAAGATGATGTGATGTGAGGGGGAAATGATACCCTGAAGAATAGTAAAATGTAACTTTTGGATGAAGGAGAACAGACAAGTAGCACCCGTCTGCCATTCTAGAGACCAAGGCCATGCTTGCTGGCCCAGGCAATGCTCGCTAGCTTAGAGGCAAGGAGGGTGGTCTCACCATTAAACAACACTGAGTACCATTCAGCAACAACAGCTTCAGCCGTGGTGGAGGGCAAAGCTGTCACTGTGAGTCAGACAGATCAGGGGCTTGATGGAAGCTCTGCTTGGTCTATAAAGGAAGGAGGGAGAAGCAGAAACCTTAAAAGGAGATATGAAACATGGAAATGTTTTTGGATTTTTGGCTTTGGTTTAGTTTAAGAATAAAGGACTTAAGTTTATTCATGAAAGAAGCAAGAATAGACAGGATAAGAAAGTTTAAAAAGTTGTAGAAGAGATGAAAAGTGGTAGCTATGCTAGAAGATGGGCCTAGAGAGGAAGGACATCTCTTCCTGGGATGTGTGCAAAGAGGATGTGACCCCAGACATCATAGATAAGTTTTCAATTAGGAAAAGGAGAGACTGTCGAAGTTCACACCTGTGAACTGTTTTTTCTGTGAGATTGATTGAGGATAGATGTTGACAAAACGAGATCGTTCTTGCAGGAAGCAAAAGACTTCCATGACTACGTAAGATGTTGGCACAGTGTTGCTAGCTCTTGTCCAACTTGGAGAACAAAGGAGCCATATACCAATAAATAATTCCCTCCTCTGTTTATTGTAGCAACAGGAGTCCATGTTGGCAAGTTTAAGATACAGTGAATCAAAAAAATTTAAATGGATCAGTTTGTCCCACCAAGTGCATTAAAATGGCTTCTAACTATGCAGAAAACCTCATTAACAGACTGTCTGAGCTACACGAGAATCACCCATTAAAGGCATTAAAGTCCAGAATTTACTTTCAGAATGAATATGGTCATAACTTAGATTTAAGAAGCTTCCTTCTAGAACCATAAAGAGTGACAAGGAAAATAGAGGTGGGGGTACTTATAAACGGCACCATCAGTGACACTAGAAAGCAAAAAGGTATAAACTCCATACTATGCAGTGGTGCCAAATGACTGGACACAGCTAGTAGTCTCTGTAGGTCAATAGGGGACACTCAGAAGAAGACTGAGGGTACTATCAATGGCACACCCTAGAAAGATATGACAAAAATAGGTAGCCTGAAAAACAGGGACCCATTGTGAAGTATAAAAGTTGAAGAAACTCCTGCAAACAAGGCTGAAATAAATTGAGCTGAACTTACAAGAGAGGATAGAAAAAAGATGGAACCAAAAATACTGAGGAGGGTCTAGCCTTGGCGGATCTCAGAATGGCAGAAAAATGGTCCAAACATGAGAAATTCCCTCTTGAGAGTGGAATCAGGGGATACAGGACAAGCACAGAAGCCTCTTGAATCCACTTTGCTTGGAGAGAAAATAAAGGTATGACTGCCCAGAGAAACAGAATGCTTTATCTGAAGAAAACAAATATGTTCTTTTAGTTTGGAGAGGAAGGAATTCTTTGGGCTGTAGAAAATGATCCTGATGGGAGGGAGATGAATTCATGGATTCCTTTATCTGTAAGTGCTGAATCATAAGATTTTTTTTTAAGATTAACAAATTAGAGATAAAAGCATATTGAACAGTACAAAGATAAATAGCAAAAATACTACTGGTGGCTGAAATTGGAGAGAGGGGGAAAGAAAGAGGGGAAAGCATACTATCTGTCACCATTGTCATTGCTCATAGAAGTAAGCTCACACAGGGCCTCCCTGGTGGCACAAGGGGTTAACTCTCAGCCTATGAAGCAGTGGACAGCCACTGCAGCAGAGTGTGATCACCAGACAGGGAGCTTCCCACATGGTGCAGGAGACCTCTCCTGTCTCGCCCGCTGCTCCCCTCAGCAGAGTCTATCAGTGGCTCTTACTCACCCCACCTCCCCCCACACACCTCTGGCCTACACCCCAGCTCTTGTACGCATAATAAATAAATCTTTTAAAAACAAAGTAAGCCCACAGATATGCCTAGGGTTAAGAAAATTATACACAGGCAGGTAGTAGATCAAAAATATAGCAAATACTCTTCCTCAAAATCAGAACTACCAAAACAAGACAAAAAGGCAAAAGAACAAATACAGAATGAAAGGCAACAATATAAACTGGAAAAACAAAGTAATATAAAATGTTAGAGGTAAGAATAAACACATATATCACATCAATAAATGAAAATGGCTTAACTCACCAATTTAAAGTTCAATGCTATAAAATCCACTTTTTGAAAAAGGAAGAACAAAGGTATATCAAGAAATGCAAACGAATAGTAGTTTATCATACAATAAAATGGTGTCGAAGCCAAAGAATAATAATCAATACTGTTAAAGAATACAACTCACAATGAAGAAATAAAAGTTAGTAATAACTATGAAGCAAATGCAATCATAACATTTTGTAGACCAGAAATGAAAACAATAAAAGGGTAAGTTGAAACATAACTAACTGGCTTTTTTTGTCTGAAACAGATCAGATAGGGTTCTCCACCCATAATGTAGTGCCAGAGGGAGGGTCTGAGAAAATTCTCCCCTTAGCACAACTAAGAAAAACTAAATTTTGTTCATAGGATATTTGCCCAGTTCATCACTGGTGACACAGGAGGGACACATGAATATTTTACACTGAAGTTGGTGGTTCACTGGGTGATGGAATAGGCAAGGGAGTCGCTGCCAGAGCAGCAACCACTGCAGTTAATCGAACAAGCAGGGGTCTGAACACAGACAGTGAGCCACATGATCTGGGCTCAGTGAGTCTCTTGAGTGAGGGAGGGCACTGAAGACCAAGATGCACATTGCTACTGGGACCTTTAGTTGAGACTTGGAGAATCTGTCTACCAACAATGCAAAAGGCAGAGCCCCCTTCTTCTGTGCTGGGAGCTTGGCAAGAGCTGCTGTCCACCTCAGAGAGGAACAGCCAAGGAAGGGATCTTTGCAATTTGGGCTCAGTGAAACAGTAAACAGAGCTTGTTCTGGAGAAAGGGAAGGAGATGCAGCTTAAAAATCTACACCTGGAATAGCCCATCCTCCCCACCAAGACTGAGACAGAGTTTAAGGACTCCAATTAAAGATATAGCACTCCAACTGAAAAAAAACAAAATAAGGTAACACACATGGCTAGGAAGCAAGGAACATCTGAACACAACATGGGAAAACTGAAAAAGAATAGAAGTCTAGAGACCTATATAAAGGACACAGACTTCAAAGACCTAGCAAAGATGTTAGGATAACAAGCATAAAAAATTCAGTGAAGTCCTAGAAGGGTAATCAAACACAGTAGGGTAGGTTTAGGATCTCAGAAGTGAGATCTGGGAATAATAGTTCTTCAGTAAAGAGATAGAAGACATGAAGACAACACAAAAGAGATGCTGAATGAAATGAGAATATGAAAAACATATCAAATGGCCTTAAAGAGGAAGAAGAAAATTTTTTGAAAATTGAAGACACAAATGTGCAAATGATGCAAACTGAAGAAAAGAGAGAAAGATAGGAACTAGTGACCTTGAAGGACTAAATCAAATATGCTTAACAGATATTTTCAGACTCTCCCGCCCTGAAAGAAATGAGCACACATACTTCTCAAGTGACTTCCAACATTCTCAAGGATACTTGTCACAGTGGCACACAAAACAAGTCTCAAAAAATATATGAAAATTGAAAATACACTGGGCATCTTTCATGTTCAAAATGGTATAATGCTTGAAACCACCACAAAAAGAAACCCAGAAAAAAAAAATACCCCAATATGTGGAGACTAAACAAAATGCTTTTGAATAACTCCTGGGTAAATGAAGAAATGAAAGAAGAAATAAAAATTATCTGGAGACTAATGTAGTTGAAGACACAGGCACTCAATCCTATGAGGTGCACTAAAATTGGTATTAAGAGGGAAGTACATAGCAATACAGGCCTATATCAATAAATAAAAAAATCTCAAATATTGTAATTTTATATCTGGGGGAAACCAACAACAACAACAACAAAAATGTAGTAGAAGGAAAAGAATAATGAAAATTATAGTTGAAATAAAAAAGATGGAAACAAAAAACACAAAAGATTGATAAAATCAAGAGTTAATTCTTTGACTGAATAAAAAAAGTGATAAGCTCTTAGTTAGGCTCAGTAAAAAAAGGAGAATCCTGTCTCCACTGCTGAAAAAAAATCAGAAAAGATAGAGGTAGAATTACAACATCTACAGCAAAAATACAAAGGATCATAAAAGACTATTAAAGTCTGCATGGAAACAAATTGAACAACCTAAAAGAAATAAACAAATTTTTAGAATCATTCAATCTTCCAAAACTGAACCAGGACAAAATAGACTGTTCAAACAAACCAATCATAAGTGCATAAATTGAAAGAGTAAACAAAATTCTCAATAAGAACAAAAGCCCAGGACCAGATGACTTCACTAGTGAATTCTACCAAACTTTCAAAAAGGATCTAATACCTATCCTTCTCAAACGCTTTGAAAAAATTGAAAAGGGGAGAAAGCTCCGAAGCATATTTAATGAAGTCAACAGTACCTTGATCCTAAATCCAGACAAGGACAATACAAAAAACAAACAAACAAATAAATAAATAAGTAAATAAAGTTGTAGCTCAGTATTGTTAATGAATATAGATGCAAAAATCTTCAATAAAATGTTGGCAGATTGCTGGGTTTTTCAATCTTCACTGTATCAACTTTAAAAATGGCATGAAACTAACTACAAGAAAGGGAAACAGTGATTTTCAATTAAAATTAAGCTGATGGTGAAAGCCCATTACCTCTGACTTTAGTCACCACATCACCTAAGATTGAATATAGATTTTAAATAAAGTGCCAGAAATCTGAAATCCAGGTATACTGCAGGCCTCTCCCAGCAATGTCCTTCAATTTGAGTCAGTCTCCTGGGCTAGAGGTGAAAGTGCTTTCAAAAATACTGCAATTTCCACAGCCTAGTGTCTTTGATTGCCTTCACATGTTCAGTTGGAACTTAATACACTCAGTAATAAAAAGCTTTAGTGGGGCCCAACTGGAAGCCACCATGTTGTAGTCCTCATGTCCTTTGATAGTTTCACTGACCACATTTTTAATGGAACCCATGGCAATTTCTCAGTCTGCCCCTTAGTGCTGATACATAGCTGCTCGTGTTAGAGCTTCAAGGTGAGCTTTTTCCTTTGGACTTACACGTGCTGCATAAGGATGATGGGCAGGAGCTCTGGGCACCCTTAACAGATGGCAAAACACTTTTCAGATTTTCTTTTACCCAACACTTTGCTGTGCTGTTTTTGTCTATACAGAGGTACCCTCTTGTTCTCTTAGGCTGTTGGGTCCCACCGTGCAGCATCTTTGAGTGTGTTTACTGGTAAAATGTCGTTTATTATGGAGGCAACTACCATGACATTGCCCTACCTGTCACTTTTATTTCACTCAATGTCTCATCCTCAAGGATCATCCCTTATACTTGAATTTCTACATGGCAGGCAGGAGACTTGTAACTGGTTGACTCTTCTGCTTTAGCTCACAGCCTATGTCATCCAGGGGGACTGGCGTGTCATGCTTGGTCTTGTTCCAGATGATTTTCAGATCCATCATTACTCTGGCTGTGCCTCTACCTACATCCTCACAGTTGCTGAGGAGGCCTGGGCTGCAGGACCCCCAGGGGGCTGGGCCAGGCTAGCTGTAAGGTGCCTTGCACATGGTGGGAATCCTCCACCACTCTCCTGCCTTGTCTTGGACCTCCCACATTTGAAGTGCTGCTGGGGCACCTTAGTCACCACCACCTTAGCCTCTGTGTCCATGCCAGACTCCTCCATACCATGGTGATTATGTACAACACCCACCCAATTTTGGCAAATTGAATCCAACATTACATTAAGAGAATTATCCATCATGACAAAGTGGGATTCATTCCAGGGATTTAAGGTCGGTTCAACATATGCAAGTCAATCAGTGTTAGTCTTCACATCAACAAAAAGAAAGATAAAAAACACAAGATCATGTTCAGTAGATGCTAAAAAAAAAGCATTTGATAAGATCCAACACCATTTATGACAAAAACTCTTACTAAAATGGGGATAAAAGAAACATATTTCAAAAAAAAAAAAAGAAACATATTTCAACATAATAAAGGCTGGTTGTATATGACAAACACACCACCCCCATCATAGTCAATGGTGAAAAATTGAAAGCAATTCCCCTAAGATCAGAAACAGTACAAGGATGTCCACTTTCATTTCTACTGTTCAACATAGTATTGGAAACCTACTCAGAATAATTAGACAAGAAAAAGGCATAAAAGGAGTCCAATTTGGAATATAAGTGAAAATATCTCTATTTGCAGATATGCATTATATATATAAACATATATATATATTACATGATAATATACTTAAAGAATCCAAAAGACTGTACAAAAAAAACTGTGAGAAATAATAGATACAATAAAGTGTCTGGATAAAAAATTCAAACACAGAAATCTGTTGTATTTCTATATGCAAACAATGAATTAGAAAAAAGAAAAATTAAGAAAAGAATCCCATTTACAATTGAATCAAAAAAGGTGAAATACTCAGGAGTAAACTTAACAAAAGAGATGAAGGACCTATAAATGAAATTATAAAACACTGTCAAAGGAAATGTAAAAAGATATGAAGAATTGGAGAGATATCCTGTGTGTTCATGAATTAGAAGAAGAAACATTGTTAAAATGATCATATTGTCCAAAGCAATTTACTGGTCCAATCTTATACCTTCTAAAACCCCAGTGATTTTTCAAAGAAATGGGAAAAAATTCTAAAATGTATATGGAACTGCAAAAGACCCAAATAGTCAAAGCAATCCTGAGAGAAAAATAGAAAAATGGAAGAAGCACAGTGCCAGACTTAAAATGATACTGCATAGTGATAATAATCACAACAGTAACGTATTGGAACAAAAACAGAAACACAGACTAATTGAATAGAATAGAGAGCCCAGAATTAAACCCACAAATATTGACAGTTAATTTTTTACAAAGATGCCCTTACCATACAAAGGAGTGAGGAAAGTCTCTTTAACAAATGGTGTCAAGAAACTTGAACAGATACATGCAAAAAAAAAAGAAAGAAAGAGAAACTAGATCATTACCTAACTCCATACATAAAAATTATTTCAAAATGCATTAAAAACTTGGAAAAAAGACCCAAACCATAAAACACACACAAAAAACACACTCCTGGACATCAAGTTCTGAGATGTACTTGGAGATGAGACTCCAGTTGCAAGGGAAACAAAAGCAAAAATAAATAAACAAAACTACATCAAACTAAAAATCTTTTGTACTGTTAAAAAAAAAAGCCACAGGGTCTCCCCGGTGGCGCAGCGGTTGGGCGCTGCGCTGTGGAGCTGTTGGCCGCGGGCGATGCCGGTTCGACGCCCAGCCAGGGAGAATCCCACATGGTGTGGCAGACCTCTACTGCCTTGCCTGCTGCTCTCCTCAGCAGTGTATCTCTGATCTGCCTGTTCTGCTCCCCACTCTGTCTCTGGTGAACCCTCTTGCCACCCCGCGCCTCTGGCCTGTACCCCGGCTTGTATACATAAATAAATAAAAATTCTTAAAAAAAAAAAAAGCCACAAAAAACAAAAGTCAACCTATGCATTGGGATGATATTTTCACATTGGACATCCAACAAGGCTTTAATTTCCAAAATGTATAATGGAGTCATATAACTCAACAACAAAAAATACAAACAACCCAATCATAAAATGGGCCAAAGCAATAAATAGACATTTCTCCAATGAATAATAAAAGCCATATATCACAGTCTCTTACTGTTACTGAAACATGCATAATTTTTAAAATTAAAAGTAAAATGTAAAACAGTGAATGCAAATGCTGCTTTTGTGAAAGAAAGACTATACATTCATATGTACTTATATTTGCATAGGAACTCTGAAAGGAAAAAAAAGTAATTATTTATGATAGGAAAAAAGATAGGGTGGGAATAGTTATTAGATGTTTTCCCTGCATACTTTCGTATCAATTTTGCTTTTTGAAATGTGAATGTTAACGTAGCTTAGCATAGAACCAAAACCCATGACCTTTAACATTCCACTTCTCCACCTGGGGTGGAAATGATGGCAGAGAATGCTCTACCCTTAATTTTCATTATTTCGAGTGTTTAACAATTTATTTTATCTAATTCCTAAAAATCATAACATTGAAGGCACTACTTAATGCAAATATTAAAACAGTGTAATTGAGGATGATTTTTAAAGGTGTTACAGGGAAGTGCCCAAATTGCTTACCAGTCACTACCTTGGCTCTACACCCACATGCACAACTGTAAGACTACTCAGGCTTAGGAACAGTAACAATGAGATTTATTTAACAAACAGGAAAAAGCAAAGAATTACTAAAGTCGACATATGGCTGTTTACCTTACTTAAAACAATGTCCAGTCCTTTAAGTCCCAGAAAAGTAACAAAGATGGAGTCTTTCTGCCACTGCTGATGTGGAAATCCTCTTCCAAACAATAGGCCACGATTCCAAAATGGCATCTTCAATGCAGATGCGCAACAATCAGACTGTAGGCCAGGTTCCAACTCACAAGGACGACACAAAACAAAACTGGAGATGCTCCCAAAACTTCCATGGTGCCCCAGCACAGTACCAGGCCAACAACACTGCAAACAGGAACTACAGCGGCCAGACAGCCCAACAGACTGCACTCACGCATTTTAGGAAGGTGCCCGCTTTGGGCCTCTGCCATCTCCCTTCAGTTGCAGTAAAGACAAAACTGGGAGCAATTTTCATCTCTCAGCTACTTGCAAAGCCTCCAAAGTCTTTGGCCCCAAAGTCAATGAAGACTCAAAAATGTTTCTTCTTTTCCTACATCATGGTGACTGCTTCCTCTATTCCCTTAGCATGGCAACCACCTCTTCCATTCCTACATCATGGCGACTCAATTCCCCTTCTCCTTCAGTCCCATCTATATGTTATCAGACTCCACCCCAAAATGCAAACTTAGCATTTTACCTGGGGCTATTCATTCTCATCAGCAAATTCCCTCCAGCGGGCATTACCTTTACCAGACTTTGGACTCAGCCTGGTTACAAAGGGACACAGAAAAGGTATCAAATAAATATAATGCAGTGTTAACACTGGAAAAAAGGAAACAGAATGTGTACTTATTCCTTTTTTTTTTTACATATTTTATCATCCCTCAACACCATGACAAGAGAAAGCAGAAGCATAGACATAGACCAAAAATTTATATTACATGCTTGTTGAGAAGGTCATGTAATACTAAATTTAAGATTTTGTGGATACTGATTCTGATTCTGACAAAGGTTCTTGGGAAATGTTGGAACTTCCAGCAAATGGTGAAGGGTAAAATATAGTCATTTATCTCTGTTCCCGCCTAAGATCCCCAAAATGTGATAGTAGGTGAATTTTGTATAAAATGAAAGACATATAGGAGAGAGAGATATAGAAACAATATTTGGGAAGCTGGAAAGTTCAGTGTGCACTGGAAAGCTTAATCATTAGCCAACAATGAGAGATACTGAGATGCAACTTGAATTGTGTCACTTAATTCCCAAAATTCTTAGTATTGGCAGTTTAAGTTCACAGAAAGAGACAACTAAGCTAATACCCTCTAGGCAAGAACATATGAATAGACTAAGAAAACAGACCTGAAGATAGTGGCAATAGAGGTTCCTCAATAAACGAGTCAGAATAACTTACAGATAGATTTTCATTCTTAAAGGTCTATTCATACATGCAAAGTTATCAGTCAACTTTCAATGTCTTCCTATTAAATAGGAGACAACCCAGTTTATTTCTAAAGAAACCCTTTAATATAAAAGTGGGTGATCAATGAAAGCCTTAAATATCCCCAGAGACATATAAAAAGAACTTATTAGCTATATAATAAAGGGGTTCTAATATAAAAAATCTAGAAAATAATAAAGCACTCTTTGAAGTTAAAACTATAATAACATATATAATTCATTAGACAAATTGGTGAATAAAGATAAAAGAACATCTTAGAAAGCAGAAGAGAGATAAAAGAGATTAAAAACAGCAAGGCAATTGGATGATCAGTTTGGAAAGTCCAACATCCAAATAATAAAATGTTCCAGAAGGGAAAATACATAAAACAAGAAAAAAAATTTCAGGAGCAATTTAGGAAATAAGAGTTAACAAGAATGAAGATTAATTACCCCAGACAACAAATGAAAACAAATTATAAGAAGGCGTGTCACTATGAAATTTTAGAACAGTAGGGGCAATGAGATAATTCTAAAAGATTCCATGGGGGCCTCCCTGGTGGCGCGACAGGTTAAGCACAGCACTGTGGAGCTGTAGGCAGCTTCAGTGAGAGTTCGATACCCAGTCGGGGTGATTCCCACATGGCACGTCAGACCGCTCCTACCTCACCCGCTGCAACCCTCAGCAGTGTATTTCTGTCAATCTTCCCGTTCTGCTTCCCACTCCGTCTCTGGTGAATCCTCTCACCGCCCCACACCTCTGGCCTGCACCCCAACTTATATGCATAAATAAATAAATCTTTAAAAAAAATCTTCCATAATTTTTTTTAAAGGCAAGATCACATATAAAATGATCCAAATTCTAAAGGAAAATTTAGAATTATATACCTAGCTAAACTATCAAACAAATGTGCAGGTTGACCAAGGAACATTTCAGACAAGACAGGGCTCAAAAACTTAATCCTATCCACACTTTCTCAGAAACTACCTGTGGAATATTCCACCAAAGCACGTGTATGAAGCAAAAAGGAAGCAAACATGGGATCCAGGACATAGACATAACTCAGAAAACAGACAAAGGGAATCTCCAAAGATGGTGGTGAATGAAGGTCATTCATTTAAATTCCCAACATGCACTAGTGCAGATGAGAACATGTCTGAAGACTGAAAAGTAAAACTCATGAATACATGCATTACAACGGATTGAAAGAACATTTTCACAGTAAGAAAGTAATTTGGGGTAACTTAATGGTAAATGCAGGGAAAACAAAGTAAACAAAACAAAACATTTATTAATTTTAAGGGAAACAAAAAGTTGGGCAATACAAGAATAGCAAGTATTTTGTAAGAAATGGTTGCGTTCAAAATAGTCTTAATAACTATAAAACTTATATAACTAATAATGCAAGATTGTGTGTTGATATAACCCAAGTTATAACAATGATGAAAGGATGAATGGAGGAAATTTGTGATTATGTGTACTGGGATTAGAAGTGGAATTAATTGTAATCATCACCTTCCAAAGAGCAAAATCAAGAAGTGTTTACATAAATACACCATTTAGAATACATTTAGGTACTAAAAACAATAGCTAAAGGGAGCTGAAAGTAGTTGCAAGATTCCAAGAATTGGTGTGACATCTTACAGAACTTTTGTGCAAGAATTCTAGTGCAACTATTTGACTCCTTAATCGATGTTCATATATAACTGATGAGAATTGAAACTAAATTTAAAATGAAAATGAATGTGTGGGCATGTCTCAAGAGAAGGTGAGTGTTAGGGACATATTTTAATGTGAATTTTCAATGAAATAAATTTTATGAAACACTATCAATGTGATTAAGCTATATACTATTTTTGATTATTTTGATATATGTGAATCAACTCACTATGTGAAATCCATACTTACTTTATAATTGAATCACAAAATAGTACAGACTTTTTCAAATGTGGAAAATCTTAAAAGAAGAAACAAGCCACCCATTCAGCTTAGGAAAGCAGAAGCAGCCAAGGACTAAAGTAAGACAACTTCCTGAACACTGCTGAATAGAGCATCAAATTACAAAGAGGGAAAACCTAAAGGTCCCTGGAATAATAGAGCACAGCCAGAGAAATTTAAAGGGAGAGGAGAAAAAATTTGACTGAATAATGGCAGCCAATGCCAGAAGCAAGTCCTCATACAGAGGAGTCAAATTACAGAGTTTCCCTGACTTCAGAGCTGGAAGTAGATTTTCCCCCTTTTCAGGAATGGTGAATCATATTAGAACATATTGTACAGTCTTTCTGACTAAACATTTGTCAACCATTTAGTAATCTTTAAGTCCTTAAGAGATTTTAATTTTGCCTCAGTCTGAAGAATAATCCATTTAAAAAAGAGAAAAATAATCTGTTTTCTCTCCTACTTCTCCGGTGAATGTTGTGGCCATAGTCCTGCTATTTTAATTTAAACTAGAACAACCTATTACTAGAACAATTCTATTTTTTTGATCAAGTCAGTTGAATTCAGGATTCAATTCATGGATTGTTCAGGACCTTCTGACTTTCTTGTCATTCATATTTTGGCCATCCTGACACTCTAGCACATCCCCTAGAGTATAAAATGATGGTGATAAATTCAACAGTTTTTCTCTTTTCTAACAGGTCTGCTATATGGCATTAGCTTTTTTTTTTTTTTAAGATTTATTTATTTATGCATACAAGCTGGGGTGTGGGCCATAGGTGTGGGGTGGTGAGAGGATTCCCCAGAGACAGAGTGGGGAGCAGAACAAGCAAATCAACTGAAGTACACTGCTGAGGGGAGCAGCAGGTGAGGCAGGAGATGTCTGTTGCACTATGTGGTAATCTCCCTGGCCGGTATTGAACTCGTGATGCAGTGGCTCTGGGTAGCTTCATAGTGCTGTACTTAACCCATTGCACCACCAGGGAGGCCCCTAGATGACATTAGCTTTAATTAGATTTAAGGACTATTAGATATCATTCATTTGTTTTCTCCCCATCCTTCTTACTTACAATTCTTTCTTACACAATAAAAATCCATTTTAAAGAGTTTTCTTTTTCTTTTTAAGATTTATTTATTTAAGGCCTCCCTGGTGGCGCAGCAGTTAAGCGCTGGGCTGTGGAGCTGTCAGCAGCACGCGATGCGAGTTCGACACCCAGCCAGGGAGAATCCCACATGGTGCGGCAGACCTCTCCTTCCTCGCCCGCTGCTCCCCTCAGCAGTGTATTTCTGACCTGCCTGTTCTGCTTCCCACTCTGTCTCTGGTGAACCCTCTCGCCACCCCACGCCTCTGGCCTGTACCCCAGTTTGTATGTATAAATAAATAAGTCTTTAAAAGAAAAAGATTTTCTTATTTATACATACAAGCTGGGGTGCAGGCCAGAGGTGTGGGGTCATGAGAGGGTTCACCAGAGACAAAGTGAGGAGCAAAACAGACAGATCAACCGAAATACACTGCTGAGGGGAACAGCAGGCGAGGCAGGAGATGTCTGCTGTGCCATGTGGGAATCTCCCTGGCTGCACTCACACCGCAGCTGGCAACGGCTCCACAGCACTGCACTTAACCCGTTGTGCCACCAGGGAAGCCCTTTTCTCTTTTTCTTTTTTAAAAAACTCTTTAGGGCCTCCCCGGTGGCACAGTGGTTAAACGCTGCGCTGTGGAGCTGTCGGCAGCGGGTGGATCTGTCGGCAGCGGTGACGCAAGTTCGACGCCTAGCCAGGGAGAATCCCACATGGCGCGGCAGACCTCTCCTGCCTTGCCCGCTGCTCCCCTCAGCAGTGTATTTCTGATCTGCCTGTTCTGCTACCCGCTCTGTCTCTGGTGAACCCTCTCACCACCCCACGCCTCTGGCCTGTACCCCAGCTTGTATGTATAAATAAAAAAAAAAAATCTTTAAAAAAATTTTAAAAATTTAAAAAACTCTTTAGTGATGATCCTAGAATCATATCTATATTTGGAACAAACAACTTCAGGCATTAGGAGAACAGTGGGGACTCCTGAGTGGGATTCCATCCAAACTGTAACTGGTGGCTGAGACCAAAATGGTGGTGGTGTCCCCTGGAGGGAGTTGCTGGTGAGGATAGATAGCCCCAGGGAAAATGCTAAAAAGTATCCCAGTTTGGGGTGGAGACTCTAATCAGAGATAAAAGGGACTGGAGAAGGAGCAGTGGGGAAATTCAGCCGCCATGATTTAGAGTTTGGAGATTCAGCCACCAGGATGTAGATTTCCAGATTGAGCATTTTTTTGAATCTTCAAAAAACTTTGGGGCCAGCGACTTTGGCTCCCACCAAGCCAATCTTCAAGAGGAAAAGTTTGAAGTCTTTGCAACTAGCCAAGTGATTAGAAACTGCTCCTGGTTTTGTTACTACTACAGCCAAAAAAGGAAGGTGAAGACCCGGAGCTGGGTGCCTTGTTAAAATGTGTGAGTGGAGCCGTTTGTTGGGCCATTTGGCCGCTATAGCTGCTGTTTTAAGTGTCACTGGCCTGGTGCTGTGCTGGGGCATCAGAGCAGTTCTGGGAGCATCTCCTGTCATTTCTTTCATTGTCCTTGTGAGTTGCAACCTGGCCTACAGTCTGGCTGTTGTGTGTCTTTAGAGGCAGGAAGGTGCAATCTTGGACATGTGCCTATTGAGTGGAAGAGGAGCTCTGGGTCTTCAGTGGTGGGAAGATGCTGTCTTAGATGCTTTTTATTTGGGACTTAAAATGACCGGACATTGCTTTGGGTGAGGTAAACGGCCATTTTTAGCCTCGGTGACACTTTGCTTTTCCCTGGTTTGTTAAGTAAATCCCATTGTTGTTGCTCCCTAAGCCTGAATAGTCTTGCAATTGTGTGCTCAGGTGAAGAACTAGGACAGTGACCAGTAAGATATTTAGGCAATGTCCTTGGCCAGTTTTAGTGCCCTTCCTGCCCTGTATCAAAACGATATCTCAAAGTCTTCATGGAAGAAATCACTAAGAAGTCAGGGATAACAGTTGGACCCTACCCACAATCCCTTTACTTCTCACAATCAAAAAGGTGAAAATGCAAACAGCAAATGACTTCTTAGGTGAGGAGATGCTATTCACGAAAAAGAAATTTACCCTGAAGAAAATGTCAGGACAACGTAGGCTAGGCTAACTTAGGGAGTGAAGGAGAACTTTTGAGGTGCCAGCCAGGAAAAAATTATGAGTGCAGAGGGTTGTATGAACAAATGAAATAAGAACAATTGAAAGAAACACCAGGGGGCACCACTGGCTTATGACAGGGGAAGCCCAGCGAAGGTAGCTTTTTCTGCAAATGTGAATCATGTCCACAAGGGACAACAGGGGCAGTCATCCTTGGGAAGATGTCATGATACATGCAAGGGAGCAGGGTGTTAGGGCAAACAAGCAGAGAGACGGAGGGGAAATCCATTTTTCTTGATTATAGCTTAGGAGGCTAAAGTCTGAGGAAACAGAGGCTATTTAGTGATTTTCTGTCTGGAAAAGTTGAGAAAACCAAAGAGTAAATAAGACATGTTTCCTGTATTCAAGGAACTTTTAGCCCACCACCAATAGTTTTACTAAAATTATATATTTTTTAAATAAATACTTTACATACCACATACCAAAATCATTTCCAGATGGATTAAAGAGCATCTGTAAGACGGGATGAAAATAGAATTGAATAATTTATATAAATTTGAAGGAGGAAATTTCTAAGTTTCTATAAAGCAGTGAAAAAACTATTGAGGGCACTGCCAGATTTAATTACATGAAAATTATAACTTGTGAATATTAAAGTACAACTAAATGAAACACAGACATTGGATTTAGAAAAATATTTGATCAAAATGTGACAACAGCTTAATACTTTTGTTTTATAAAGAACACATACAAATAAAAATTAAAAAATCCTCATGGCCTAATAGAGAAATGAACAAAAATTTTGAAAAGTCAATTAACAATGAAGAAAAGGCATTTAGGAGACAAATATGAAAAATAGAGAAGTGCTATTTCACAAGTTCTGTAAATGTTATTTCGTAAGAACTGTAAATTAAAAAAATAGTGTCTTTAGAATACTCACATGCTCAAAATTCATAATACGAATGAAATTGTAGTAAAACAGGACCTTCTTTACATTGTTGGGGACAATATAGATTACTACATTTTTTTTGAAAGTTATTGCAACTTGGCAATATATACCAGGAACCTCAAAAATATTTATATTCATGATTTAGTCATTATGATTTTGGAAATCTGTCTTTGGAAATACTACCAAATAAGAGTTTAAATTATCCGAATATTCACTAAGCCCCATTCATTCTGGAGAAAAATTCAAATCAAGATAAAATTCTAAAATGGCTAGACTAGAACCATTCCAACCATAACCAAAGCAGTATCTTAGGTGACTTCCCTGAGTGACAACAATGGTCCTTAGACAGAGTAAAATCCTTATCTCTTCAGCCATGTTGAGACCCAGTCGGATCTCTGAAAGGCTAGAACAAAGACACTTTCTCCCACCCTATGACTTTCCATAGGGGGAAGACAAAGGACAGAGCAGCAGTAACAGTGCATGATGAGGACGTGAACTGGAGATACACTGCTTCTGAACCTAGTCAGCTCTTTCAAAATTTTTTCATTCAGACCCACAGTTTTAATTTCGAGCATTTTGGAACTCAAAAGAGCACTCTAGCCACTGAAACCTTAGAGCCATTTTCAATGTTATTGAGCCCAGCAAGGCTAAAATTTTCAAAAGACCATAATTTTTGTTAAAACATGATTTCAAGTCTAATTTCTGTACATTTCTCATTTTAAAATTCCCTAAAGCTAGCCAAAATACTTCACTATATATTTTTTTATAGTTTCCTTTTCTTTACTAACTTTTTTCCAATAAGAAATTTAGACTGAAAGTTCTCTGAATTTTTCATAGGTCTCTGAAAATTTCATAAGCAATTTAGCGCTTTTTCAATTTAATAGCGACTCAGCCTACTAATAAGTATTCTTTATAGTTGCTCCAAAGATCCAGAAGTTCACTCCCAATAGAATGTGCACAAAAGGAAAGATTCCATACACATTAACAGTTTTATGCTAAGCCTTGGATCTCTTAAAGCCATCACTATGCCCTAGGAAGAAGACACCAGAGGGTTTGAGGGGGTTTTCTTACATCTAAAGATGCATGGACATTTCCTTGTGGTCAGTGGGTCTACCCCAGTCCGTGCCAACTTGCACCTCACATGGGAGGGTTCTTTCAAGGTGGAAAGTGCTCTAATAGCTTTTAAATACTTTGACCGATACCCACCAAACTTTGTAGCTTCAGCTTCCAAGATTTCCTTACTAGTAACTTTTACCTTAACACACAAGCTAAAGAGAGACTTAAAGAGAAGTACAACCAGATTCCACCTAAAAAAAAAAAAAATCAGGAAAGTAGAGTCCTGTATTTGAGAAGTGAAAAAGAAAAGTCTTAAGAGGCAAATGGGAAAGACAGAAAATTACCTTCTTAGGATGAGCAACCAATAGTAAAGACAAAATCCTTTAAAGCTAAAAATCATGATATAAATGAGCCATTTCCCCTTCAAACTAATCCTCTCTTACCCATCTTAAATTGAGAGAGAGAGAGAAATGAAAAGATTTCTCACCACTTGGTTTTCTTTAGAGCGCCTCAAGGGGTGAGAGATTAGGAGTCCGAAGTGGTAAAAATTTTACCTCCTCCTCCTTGAACTGTCACAAGAAAGTAAGTCACATTGTTACAGGGCACCCCGATATAAAATGGGGTGCCTGTCTGTGGGTTCTCACCTGTGCGCTTAAAAGGGACTTATAAGACTCAACTGCAGACACACACAATAAAATCAATAAAGGGTTTATTTACAAAAAGGGAAGGGGAAAAAAATGAATAAATTGGTGAATGCATCCTACCAGTTCCGCTGAGCTGGAATCTCAATGGTGCACTGAAAACCCGGTGAACAACCCAATGCACCCCAGCCCACATGTCTGGTTATATATCCAAGCATGGTTGCTCAAATCCACCCTCAGTTCCCAGTATCCTCCCTTCAGTGATGTTGGCACCATGGGATTGTAGTCCTTGGATCTCTCTGGTCTGATGTGGGGGTGGGGTCTGTAAAAACCTATCTGTGCCTTTCTCCCCCAACAACATCAACCATAGAGAGGTTTTCTGATGGACTCACGAAATTGTCAGGCACAAAGTAAATTTCCTCATGCTCCTCTGTGTACTACTAGGCTGGCAGATTATCAAATAAACAATAGGCAGGTCGATAAGAGAAAAAGCAAAAAAAAAAAGATGATTAATAATAGCATGTACACCTCCTGCCTACATGGGAGACACCCAACATGAATAACTTGGCCACGTGGCTTCAGACACCATTTAAATAACTTAGCTAAGTTAAGGGAGGTTGGGGGAGCAAGGGGCAAATTCAGTTAAGATTTTATTAGAAAAACAAAGGAATGCAGATTTGTTATGCTCCCAGGGGATTACTTTCTGATTGTTGGCGCTCACACTTCCAGTCTTCTAAGCCCAGTTATAATTATGATTTGTGGTGATGAGGAAGACTTCTCTTCAAATTGATACCCTGAAAGGACTAAGTTGGGAAGTTCTGCTTTTCTGAAAGATCTGTAACCGGTGGTTCCCAGGAAAAGGGAAGGTTCCAGGTTCCCTGCCCCACCCAAAGGAGGGTGGAGCTGAACAAAGGAGAGAAGCCAGAGAGGAGACTGGAGAAGGAAGGAAGCAGGATAGAGAGACAGAAGGAGACCTGGAGGAGGCACATGAGCAGAGAGACATGTGAAGAAGCTGCGCTTGCTTCTTGGTCTTGGACTGGTTGGAACAGACGTGGGGGATAGACCATGGGGAGGTGAACAATCGCAGCGTTTATCTTGATTTTGATTTTGCTCTTTTCCTCCCAGACTTGTCTGACTGTTTCTGACCCTTTTTCTCTGGGTCCCTGCCAGAAGGTGCTTTAGACTTGTGGCAGGCTTTCGGGCCTTGCTTTGGGCCCACTTTGTTCGGCTGGACAATTACCCACATGGCGATGGGTAACTTTGGGTGCTTGATTTGGAAACTTTATTCTTCCCCTTTTCCTTATTGCACACTAATTGTATTGAAGTTCCTTCCCATGAAAGGTCTTACGCACTAGAACATAAGTGTCTTTATGTGCCAGATGACAGAACCTATTCAGAGCAGGAAGGTTTGGGCTTCTGGGGTGCACCTCTCCCTGCCCTGTAGCAGTTCTAGTCTTCCAACTTAATTTTTCCTAATTGACTTCTTAGATATTTCTACCTGGGGCCAGAGACCTTCTTACCAAACCCTAAGGACCAGGTGACCGTGATCATATGCCAGACTAAAGGACTCTTTCCCAGATCCCATTAGGCCTGCATTCCCAGGAATAGCCAAGGAGATCTTCTTCAGTCTCATCCCCTAAAGTGGTCACGGAGATCTTTTTTAGTCTTTTTCTTTTTGGCTTCCTAAGCACGCTGTCCCTTTTTGGTGCTTAACTGGAAGTAAGACTTTTAGTCAGTCAGCTGGTGGAGTCAACGCCATTCACCAACCTGGAGGATCAAAGAGTGAAAGACCGTCTTAGAGCCACTGTGGATGCTTGTCCCTGGGAGTCAGCCTTAGCCCAGCCAAGTAGGCACCTGGTGGGAGTGTGTGAGCCGAGGCCCCTGTTACAGCCGCCACAACAAAGCGAGCCAGGTAGCCCAGGAGGTGCTGTCTCTGGTCACTGCTTCACCCATTGGAAGTTCCTGCAGGAACTCAGTCTTGTCCCTTCGTGGTCACCAAATATATTGCTGTGCCTCCCCCTTAAGGTAAGGGTCGATTTTCCTGGTGACTGAAAGTCAAAAATTAATAAATCAGGATTGGTTTAGCAGACCAAGAGCTTTATTAACAGACAAGCAGAGGAGAAGGGAGAACTTATATTTAAAATTGTCTTCTTGGGTCTCCCTGTGAGTCCCAGGGTAAGTTAGGGTTAATTAGGCAGCTTCAGGGACAGTCAGGTAGGGACTTTGGAGACGGAGATAAGGGCAGTAAATTCTAAAGGCCAACCAGACATGCTCCAGAGATGAGGTCAGAGGTCCAGGAATGCTAATGGGGACAGTTAATTTTAAGGCTAAAATTTAAGACTAATTGGGGCAATAAATATTGGCAGACCTTAAAAGAGAAACTCTAAGAGGTAGGAAAATGGGCACATCGGCCCGGAGGAGGATAGCAACTAGGAGGAAGGGCCAATCCCAAAATAAAATGATGAGCTTTTAGAATAAAGAAAAAAATGTTTAAATACCCCTAGAGACAGGCCCTCAGCGGCTTCCTTGCCCCTCCCAAGTACAGCGTATCTGGGAGTTCTTACTTTCTTCCTTCAAATAAACTTTCTTTACTCTCTTAAATAAAGTTTGTTTCTCTCTACTTCTCCAAAATGTCTGCGAATTCCTTTTTACGGCTTCGTGGGACAAGAACCTGTGGTGGTTCAAGGGTTAAATTAACAGTGTACACCGGCTTCACCTGGTGGTATATGCATTAAGTCTCAGCACTATGAAGCTATCCAGAGCCACTACAGCATGAGTTCAATACCCAGCCAGAGAGCTTCCCACACGGCGTAGCAGACCCCCCCTGCCTCGCTGCTGCTCCCCTCAGCAGTGTATTTCAGTCAATCTGTCTGTTCTGCTCCCCACTCTGTCTCTGATGAATCCTCTTACCTCCCCCACCCCACCCCCACACCTCTGGCCTACACCCCAGCTTGTATGTAAAAATAAATAACTCTTAAAAAAAAAAGGCAAAAAGAACAAAAATGGGCAAATGACACCAAACTTTAAAATACTTACATAGCAAAGGAAACAACAGATCACAGGTAAGGAGTAGTTTGTAGAACAGAAAGATCTTACCAAATCATTGAGTAAAAGACAAGTAACCTAATTTTCAAAATGGGTATGGAATATGAACAGACATTTGTTAGAAAAGGAAATATAGATGGCTTATAAAATATGAAATGATGTTTACTTCGCTCATAGTAATAATAACACACTTCTAGAGGAATGTTAAAATTAGTAGGCAAGCAGCAGATTGAAAAGTTTTGCTAATCTTGGGTCTTGTCCATTTCATAAGTGTGAGGTCAAATGGGAAGTATACTTAAAAGTGTTCCCCTGCTACACACTCAGGTATGAGGGTTATTTTGAGCAAAAGCACATCTGCAACTGAGTTACAAAGTGAATCAACTTTTTTTCTTTTAATGGAACACCATTTTTACTGGGGAAAAAAAAACCTGAAAGACAATCTATGATTGTTCTGTTTCTGGGTTTGGGTTTCCTAAATTTTTCAGGGTTTTGGGGTTTCTCGGTCTTTGACTATGGCCGTGAAAGAATTAAAAACTAAGTCTTAGCAGGAGCAAAAGCAAAGTTTATTAGAGACAATAGAGCCAGGGAGAGGTCCAGCCAGGCAGAGTATAGAGAAAATCAACTGCGAGGAAATGCAGGGTATCCCTGCTTTAAATGGGGTGCGCAGCCTGCTCACTGTCCCTTCCTGGGATTCACTGCGCAGGTGCTTCCAAGGTGTTGGTTTATTGGTCCAGGCAGCAGTTTCTAAGTCATTCCCCCCTGCTATTGTGCTCCAGCCATATAGTTTTGTGGGCTCTGACAGCAGTTTCGGGGAGGGCCCTGCCTTCCCCACTTCTTGCTCTCCTGGTGCTTCAATGGCCTGCCTGGAGGATGGGTTAGAGAACTGTCCTTCTCCCCTCTGGGCATTTCTTGGCTCTCTATGGACTTTACTGTCTCTGGCAAGTGTTTCATGGAGTCCTGGGTATGTTGGCCATTATTTTTCTTTAGGCATTTACTTCCCCATTCTGTCAAACAGTTCAGACATGAGTTTGGCTGACATTTCCTCAAAAACTAATGGAGACAGTCACTTCAAGGAAAACAGCTAATTGCCAGTGAAAAAATTTGAGCTTTGGACAAAAAATAAGGACTTTCGAAAGCTTGTGTCTACTGCCATGAGGTCCTGAGAAGATGAGTTGTGATGTTAACAAATGTGATTTTTGATGTGATGAAGTATGTCAACATATAGATGAACTGGTATTTTCTTAATGACCAATACATTTTTCTTCCCTTTTCCTCATGACCTATATCTTATTCATCATCAGCAAGTCAAATAGAATCTACTTCCAAAGTATATTTGCAATTGTTAGCCAGCAGAATGCTTGCTCTAAATGGGTTCTGTCATCTGCCATATAAAGATGAACATACTCTTAGTACATAAGACCTTCAATAGAAAAGAACTTCAGGGCCTCTCTGGTGGCAAAGGTGTTAATCTCAGCACTCTCAAATTATTGTCAGCCATGGTGGCATGAGTTTGATTTCTACCCACAGAGCTAACCCACATATGGTGGGGGCAGCAGACCTCTCCTGTCTCGCCTGCTGCTCTCCTCAGCGGTGTGTTTCCGTCGATCTGCCTGTTCTGCTCCCCGCTCTGTCTCTGGTGAATCCTCTCACCCTCTACACCTCTGGACTAGACCCCAGTGCTTGCATGCATAAATAAAGTAAATCTTAAAAAAAAATTTTAACACAATTAGTGTGCAATAGAGAGAAGAGAAAGAATATAGATAAAATAGTTTCCCCATGAAACACCCAAAGTTGCCCATCCCCTTGTGAGTAAATGTCCAGTCAAACACGATTGGCCCAAAGCTGGGCCACTGAGACCCAAAAGCTCGCCACAAGTCTAAGCACCTTCTCGGGGGGAACCATAAGAAAGGGGCAGAAGGGGCCAGGCAAGTCTGGAAAGAAAAGAGCAAAATCAAAATACAAGTCAAGATAAAGGCTGCCATTGTTAGCCTCTGCATGGGTCTCTCACCTACTTCTCTGTCTCTTTCAAGTGTCTCCTTCCATGCTCAAGTCCAAGGCCAAGAAGCAAGCACAGCTTCTTCACATGTCCCTGTTCCATGTGCCTCCTCCAACTCTTCTTCCTAGTCTCCTTGTCCCTTCAGCTCCTTCTCTCCCAGTCCCTTTTAATCTTCCCCTCACTGCTCAGCTCCACCCTTGCTTGGTGGGGGGAGGGGCAATGAACCTGAAACCTCTAAGGCTCACACTGTTATACAATTTCCAATCACCTTTATCTCCAAGGTTACCACTCCTGTTTATACCACTTAGATCATCCTTACCTGCAATTGCCTCCCAACTTCTTGTTTTCACTGTTGTCCTCCTATAATTTATTTCTTTAAAAACATAAATCAGATCACATCGCTCCCCTGCCAATAAAATACAGTGACGTAGTGCGTAGAATGATGTCCCCCACCCAGGGCAGGACTGGAAACAATGAAAGGAGGTGAGAGGAGCTGGACAGACCACCTGCTGGAGTCTGTCCCCACTGGGGAACTACTCCACTGACATTGGCAGGGAGCAGAATGCCCAGTGCCAGAATTATAAGACTCAGAAGCAGCATCATGTGACAGTATCAGGATGGATGGGACAATCAATGTGACGAGAAGCCAACCAAGCTCAGAGCCCACACTGGTTGAAAAAAGGGGACAGTCTCTTATTCCATAGGAAGTTCCAAAATAAGGAGTCCCAAGAACCACTCCACACACCTGCCCTAAAAGAGGTTCCTGAAGGGCTCTGCCTCACTACCTGCCTCCCAGGGGCTCCTGGGGAGCTGGGCAGCAAGGTCTGCTGCGGTCCAGGAGCCTGGGTCCTCAACCAAGAGAAGGACAAGGTTTCAGGTGAAGTACAAGGCTCACGAGCCAAACGTGGATCTGGGGTGTGCGGGGAGGGAGGAATCAAAGGGTGGAACAGGGAAGGGAGATGCATAGGAGCAGGTAGTGGTTTGCCGGGGGAATGGAGGTGGGAGGGCCCCACCTAAGGGGCACAATTACTGTACGAAGATGACTGATGATGTAAGAAAAGAAAAATCAATAAAGTCCCCCAGAAGATACATCTGAGTTCTAACACCCAGTACCAAAGAATTTTTTGGAAATAGTCTTTTGTAGATATAATTTAGTTAGGGATATCGAGATGAAATCACCTGGATTTAGTGTGGTCCTCAAATTCAGTGCCACCCTTACAAGAGAAAGGAGAGGAGATTTGATTCAGACAGAGGCAGAAGGTCAGGTAAAGATGGAAACAGGGACTGGTGAGGTGAGTCTACCGACAGGAGCACCAAGGATTGCAAGAGAGGACATAGAAGGTAGAAGACAAAAAGAACGGCTCTGCCTAGGGTCTCTAGAAGGAACCAACCCTGCCATCACATTAATTTGGAATTTCTGACCTCCAAAATTGTGAGGGAATGTTAGTGTTTTAAACCACCACATTTGTGGTAATTTTTACAGTAGCTCTAGAAAACTAATACGGACCATTTCCTGTTGCACTTAGAGTAAAATACAACCTCTCAGTTCTACTTTATAAGGCCCTGAGTCCCCTGGCTCCCTCCTGCCCCTGCCACTCCATGATGCCTCCATTCACCCTCTCCCTCACCCAAGGGTTCCAGCGTCTCTGCTCCTCCACAGAAACATATGTTTACTCCCACCCAAGGGAATTTGCTGTCCCCATTGATGAGGAAGTGATTTCCCAGCTCTCTACAAGGTTGGCTCTTTGCTATTCCATCCTCTGCTCGAATGTCACATCTTGGGTATATATTTGTTATTCTTTTTGTTAAACAGTTGAGAATGTCAGATAGCACTTTCCCAGCAACTTGGCCATGCCCATATGAGCTAGGTTTTGGCCATCAGATATTGCCATAAAGAAAAACCCCTGGTGGCACAGGGGTTAAAGTCTCAGCACTATAAAGCGATGGCCAACCCCTGAGGCCTGAGTTCAATCCCTGGCCAGGGAGCTGACCCACACAGCGCAGCAGACCTCTCCTGTCTCTCCCACTGTTAACTTCAGCAGTGCATTTCAGTGAATCTGTCTGTTTTGCTCCCACTGTCTCTGGTGAATCCTCTCACCCCCACCACCTCTGGCCTACACCCCAGTTCTTGTATGCATAAGAAAATAAATAAATATAGCAATGCAGAACTCCTTCCAGAAAAAGTGGTGCAGTAGCATGTAAATCTGGTTTCCAGGGGCAGAAGAGCCCACTGTCATATCGGGGCTCAGCCCAGTTCATGATTGGGGCATTATTCATGTAGCATATTTTTTATGGCTGGCTCTCCAACCTTGCCACATATCCTCCTACTACATTTTAATCCATCTGAAGTAATCCAGAAGTAGTTTCTGTAGCATGCAAACAGGGCCCTTGACTGATGCTCCTCTTCTGAGACATTCCATGACTACACTACCTCTGGCCTCAAAGTCATGCTCTACCCATTTATCCTGTGTTGTTTTCCTCGTGGAATTTATCACTGCCTGAAATTCTTAGTTATTGGTTTCATAGCTAGTTATCTGTATCTTCACTAATATACGTGCTTCATAGAGCATGAAGTATCTCATTTTCCACTGTATTCCCAGTACCGAGAAACCTGTCTGGACAAAATAGTCAGCCCATTAAGTATCTGTGCAATGAATAATAATTATAATAGAAGAAGTGGAAACAAAGCAATTGTTAAACTTTATTGGATTTGGAATAATTAAGAACTTCACAATGGAGAATTAAAATCTTTCATATTGCAATTATGAGTTTGGCTCTATAGGGACTTTAAGGGAGGTACTGAAGCTACTCTGAGTTACTCCTCATGTGCACCACCCATCAGAAACATCACTGGAGAGGAGCGATTGCAGAAATACTCTTAACCTCATGCTCATAGGGAGGGCAGCCTCCACGCTGCTGGCAGGCAAACAGTGTCACACAGAGGAGACAAGAAGGCCCTCTGAAGGGCAGGTATCTTGTCTACCACCAGCCTGCAGTTCTATATTCCCCGCAACAACATGGACAACGCAGTTCAGTATTGTCTAATCATAATTTGGTTCTGGCTACCCTGAAGGAACACCTAGATGGCTGTTTTCATCTGAGTTCATCATTCTAAATTGTTATGTAGACACGATTTATTAGTTATCTACCTCTGAGTAACAGATTACCACACATTTGGCAACCCAAGACAGCACATAGCTAATGTCTCACAGTTTCTGTGGATCAGAAACCCAGTTTCAACTAAGAAGGGTCCTCTGCTTAGGGGGTCTTGTCCAGGCTGTAGCCAAGGCGTCAGCTAGTGTTGAGGTCCAATTTGAAAACCCAGCCAAAGAGGAATCCACTTCCAAAGTCACATGGTTGTTGATAGAACCTCAATTCTTTTGGGGCTGTTGGACTGAGACCCTCAGATCCTTGCTGACTGTCAGTCACATGTTACCTTCATTTCCCTACCACACAGCAGATCCCAACACAGGCGTGTCCGTGTAGCTGCTTCTAACATAGCTGCTTGCTTCATCAGTGATAGCAAGGGGAAGTCTGTTAGGAAGACAGAAGTCAGAAGAGCATTCAATATATTCTTGGGAGTCATGTCTCAGTACTTTTACCAAATTCCAGTGTTTAGAAGCAAGTTACAGTTTCTACACAAAAGGAGAGTAGTCCATGAGGGAAAGAATAAGAGGAGCTGGGAATCACTGGGGTTGTACACCACACAAAAATGATGCCCCAGAATTAATGAATGTAGAAAACCATAGGTTCTGATCTTCTCATAAAGGAAGGTAAGTGGTAGAAATATTTTCTAAAAGTTCCACTAATTCTATACCACATGAAAAGCATAAGTCTGTGAAAAATGTGACAGGTCAATAAGTTTATCCCTGCTTGATATCAGGATCACAAAATGTGCTTGTGGAAATCTATCAATTATCTGCTATAAAATGGCACTGTGTGACCATAGACTTTTTCATATTATTTTCACTAATTTTTCCATTTCAAGAAATTTTATAATCTTTAGGCCTACAGACCAAGGAAAAGAAGGAAAAAAGGTTCTATGAGGCCTTATGGATGGGACAGTCAGTTTCCACTCCCAAGGAGCCTTCTGTGAGCTCTGTGATAAAATATAATTGAATATTACCAACGCAAAGTGTGTTGCATATGAATCATTCTCAATGAAAAAAAATTGTACTATGTCCTGTTCTGTTCCATTGCTCACTTTAGTGAAACAATTTTAATGAGCATGACTAGCCCTGGGTATCATCAGTGTAACTTCACAGTAAAAATGAAAGAGCTAAAATTCTACCTTATAATGGACACATACTAGTAGCTCAATAAAATTTCTAACTCAACTAAAGTGAGATATATAAAAATCTTCTATGTCATGCTATTTAGCATAATGTGATATTCTTAACTATAGTACCTCTACTAATGTGAAAAATAAGAGCTAACATACTAACAGAGAGTGTGGCATGGTGGGGAAGAGCACAAGATGAAGTGTCAAACTGGTTTTCAACACTGGCTTTCCCATGACCTTGGTCATCTAAACTCAACTTCCTCATACGTAAAATACGAATGGCTATGATTTTGCTTATTATTTTGTGAATAATAAAGAGACAAAAAGAATGAAGATAGCAAAAGCAAACTATTTGACCATTATTACAAAATAGTAATTTCCAGAGGGAAGGGAAAGTGGAATGGGTAAATTGGATAAAAGGTGTAAAACATGGTGATCATAGGAAATTACATTTTTAGTGATGAGCTTAATGTAGCATATACAGATGTTGAGGTATCCACATACCTGAAACCTATATAATGTTATAAACCAATGTTACTTCAATTAAAAAAGTATGAGGGCCTCCCTGGTGGCCCAGGGGTTATGTCTCAGCACTATCACGATGATAGCCTGAGCTAACCCACATAGCACAGCAGACCTCTCCTGTGTCACCCCTGCTCTCCTCAGCAGTGTATTTCAGCAGATCCACCTGTTCTACTCCCCACTGTCTCTGGTGAATCCTCTTGTCCCCCGCACCTCTGGCCTACACCCCAGCTCTTCTACGCAAAAATAAATAAATACAATCTTTTAAAAGTAGATAAATAAACAAACATGAATAGCAGTACTTACCTCCCAGGGTTGATGTGAAGATCAAAAACATTGGTATTAATAATAAAAAAAAACAAAAGAAACCCATTAAAATTAATACAGGTGTGTGTTTTCAACAGTGTTAGCTACCACTTAACATAAATTTTATTTAGTTCTAAAGTTCTGCAAATAGGGCCTCCCCTGTGGTGCAGTGGTTAAGCGCTGCGCTGTGGAGCTGTCGGCAGCTGCAACGCGAGTTCAACGCCCGGCCAGGGAGAATCCCACATGGTGCGGCAGAACTCTCCTGCCTTGCCCGCTGCTCCCCTCAGCAGTGTATTTCTGATCTGCCTGTTCTGCTACCTGCTCCGTCTCTGGTGAACCCTCTCGCCGCCCCATGCCTCTGGCCTGTACCCCAGCTTGTATGTATAAATAAAAAAGAAATCTTTAAAAAAAATAAAATAAAATAAAGTTCTGCAAATAAACGTGTCCGGACAGACTCATCTGCATTCATTTGACAATTTACATTTTTCACTCATGTATATACACATGTGTACCATGAATTAAGTGGCTTTTAACTGCTGTTCCTCTCCTTTGTAGTGTGATGACACTGTCATTGCAGCAAAAGACCAATAGATGGCCACCCGCAGACCCACACAAATAGCTGCAGTGAAAGTGTTTACAAGATCATGTTAAAGGAACTACCAAAATTAGTAAAGGAAGGTGACTAACAGAGATATGGAAAACATAAAGTTTGTAGCCATCTTAAAAATATTTTAAAATTTAAAAATGAAGGATATATCATTTTATTTTTTCTCAATAAATTCTTCATTACATCTCTGGAAGAAGTATGTTTAGGTATAAGCTTCCCAAAAGGCAATTTACCTAATACCAAAGTGTTTAAATTATGCTTTTTCTTTGATTAAGTCACTAAAGGACAAAGATATTTAGTAGTTTGCCCTAAGGCATTTAAAGGATGAGCTAACAGACCTATTTTCAGTACTGCTTTTCAACCAGGCGTGATTTTTACCCCATAAGGGACATCTGGCAGTATTTGGGGACATACTTGATCACAATTGGAGGGGGTGGGTTGCTACAGGCATCTAGTGGGTGGAGGCCAGAGATGCTGCTGAGCACCTTATAACGCACAGGACAGCCCCATAACAAAGATTTGTTAATGAAAAAAAAAATACCAGTGTATTTCTCAAGTAGCCCAGCATCAAATTTCTGGTTGTCCTTGAGCATTAAAAAATATTAATGCTAGTGTAGGCTTTCTTGGAAGATGCGTGTCCACCTTCAATCCTAAGTCTGTGGTGGCTGGCCACATCCCAGTGAGAGAGGCAACTGCAGTTTTGTATTTGTTGCTGACAGTCATACCAACTTGTTAAACAAATAAGGTAAGAAGTTTCATCTGGGTTACAGATAATAAAATAAGAATGCAGGCTTTCAGATTTTCTGCTGCAGATACATTAATACTATATCTACAGACAATGGGTGACATTTAAAAATAACTGAGCTGGAAAATATTCTCATTTTAACAGAAATTAATAATTCAATGGCAGCAAAATCTAGAGTATATCATCTGTGAGCTACAGAAAGTCAGCTTTTAGCTTATCATCAAATAAGTCAAAATTATTTTTTGATAAAGTCTCAACTATAATTTCTTTCGAGAAACAAAAGAGAAAGGCCCAAGAAAGAGTCCTAGTTGGAGGGTCAGAGCGCTGTCATCATCGGCTGTGTGTGTTTGAGCAAATAACTGCTGCACTGAGGTTCACCTGTAAAATAATGGGAGGGTATTTTTTTCTTCTTTCAGTCAGGTGTCTAAATCCAGCTAAATCTTAACCACACCTTCATCTTTAAGCATATGTGTCTGCCCGATGCTATGCTGGCTGCCCAGGGCAGTTAATCACTCTTGGTTTTTCCACTATATTTTGTCCCATATTTGATGGTGACTAGATGTCACTTTGAGGGGATCATGAAGGGTCTCATCCCATATTACTTCATCCAGGCTGCGAGAGGAGAGAACATGTTCTAGAATCAGAGGGTAGCGTGGATCTCAAGGCTGGGCCTCCGCATGTACCACACGCTTGAGGGTAATGCCCAAAGCCCTGCATTTTCGACTTCGCTTTCCAGGAGCAGGAAAACCCTAGTTCAGCTGCTTTCCAGAAACAGATATAGATTCTTCTGCCAGTCTGGGAAGCCAAAGCCGAAATTTCAGGAAAGGATATATGAAAAGTAAATGCCTGCTAATTTAAATAACGACATGTCCAGGTCACACTGGTCAACAGTGAGATCGTTACTGACTTAAAAAGGCCCTAGTCTGTAGTATCTTGCTGTGCTGAACATGAATATAACCCTGAAATGTTTTATTAGCTCTCGTTTTGAAGATATTTCATGTAATTCATTTTATATGTTTCACCGTGTGAACTTACCCAGTAGGACTGCAACAACATCCTAAATCAGCCTAGAATGATGTAATACTGCATCACATTGCATAATACCATCATGCACACATCATCCAGAGCTGATTGCATCATTTTTTGATGCAATGCAATACTACTGCCAGGCAGCTGCTGAATAAGGTGATGTCAGCAGTGCAATAGATAAAGCCCTGTCAGAAAGTTTGAGCATTGAAAATATTTCAGACTTTGTGCGAGACAGTTTAAGCTACTGTTCCATAGAACTGTTATTGTTTTATCCATTTAGGCACGATACAGAACAATAATGCCTTGAAAGTGCGTTAATAGTGTGGACAATTTCTGCTCTATTTGTGGGGAAGTGACATTTGCCAACCAGAAGAAAAGTATCACTTCTCAAGTAAAGAAAGCTTTTCATCTTGACTTCGGATGCAAGGTTGGTGATCAAGACAAGCCATGGGCCCCGCATACATGCTGCTGTGCTCCATGTACAACACAGCTTTCACAGTGGTTCAATGGCAAAAGACCATCCATGCTGTTTGCAGTCCCCATGGTGTGGAGAGAGCCAAGCAACCACATAAAAGACTTTTGCTTGGTTCCTTCTCTTTCTGGCAGAATAATGAAGCAAAAGAAGTCGAGAAGAGTCTACTCAAACATTCCATCTGCATTGAGATGACCGGTTCCACAACTTGCTGCAGGGTGATGCGAAACAAGCATGGAATGCTTTTTGTCTAGTGTCTACAAACTTTCTTGGGAATGTTAGGGCAGAAAACTACAAGGAACCAGTAGAAGACATGCTGATGCAGGATCATAAACTTGACTGCACTATGCAACTAAAGATCTACTTCCTTCATTCCCATCTGGATTTCTTCCCTGAAAACTGTGGTATGGTTAGTGATGAACATGGCGAACGTTTTCATCAAGATATCACATCAATGGAACAAAGATACCAGGGAAAATGGTCCACTACAATGCTGGTTGACTACTGCTGGACACTCCCCAGAGATGCTCCTGAACAGCTGTGTAAGAGACAAGCGAAGAACTCTAAGAAGTAGTCTATGACTTGATTTTTTACAGGTATTAACCGTAGGCCTATTACTATTGGCATGCATTTCATGATGCAAACCTCCTTTTATTGCAGTTTACAAAAAAACTAGAGCCAAAATTAGAACTTGATTGCCATATTCATGTTGAGCACATACAAATTGATAGGAAATGACTAATTTTATTTCAGTAATGTGACTTTTGTCAAAATTTGTTGACCAGGGTTATCAGCCATTTTTCCTAATGTTTAACAACTGGTTTGTATGAAAAGCAAAATTCTCACTGTAAAAACACAGGAGTCGTTTTGCTTTTGCAAGAACCAGGAGGGATAATCTGAAGAGTTGCTCAGGTTTTAAGCCAGATCGCGGCTTGCGTCACCTCTGCCAAGCAGTCTGAGAACATTGGCCCCTGGAGCAGGCAGGGCACACCACCTCGAGGGGCTCTGACTCCTCCCCGCCGACAGAGGGTGCCCGCAGCCTCACCTTTCCCGCCAACTCTCCGGATACTCCTTCTCTGACTCTCGTCTCCACTACTATAGCCCGCGGAGCAATTCTCCTTCCGGGGCAGCGTGGATAAGCGTGCGAGACCCGGATGCAGACGCGAGTGCAGCTATATAAGCATTGCGCAGGCCTCACGCCTTTCTTTTCGCGGAAGACGCGGCCGTTCCAGCGTGCGGGCTGTATCGGCTCCTGCTCCTGACTCACCGCTGTTCTCTCTCGCCGAGGAGCAAGTCGGTCAGGAAGCCGCTCCGCAGCGATGGTGAGACGGGGTGGGGGGCGGAGGGGGGCCGCCTGCGCGGTTGAGGGCGCGGCGGGACTTGGGCCGGGTCCCGCTCCCTTCTGGGGTCTGTTGGAGGAGGTGCTGAGTCAGTGAGCCTCATCCATTAGCGAGGCTCATGAAATGGAGGAGGAACTCGGACAGTGGCATCTTTAAAACTTTTTCCCCCTTGGGTTTTAGCATAAAGGTTCGCACGTCATTCATTGTAAGTCATCGGGTCGTGCCGCACATGGTCAGCACCGGGTGTAGTTTCCACCTTCCGCCACACAGTTCCCTGTAACCCAGTTCTCGAGAGAGCCTGTCTCTGGAGTGAACAGGCTGCTTCAGACTGTTCTGATTTCGTCTTTATGTTAACAGGCTTTTAAAGATACCGGAAAGACTCCCGTGGAACCGGAGGTGGCGATTCACCGAATTAGAATCACTCTAACCAGCCGCAACGTGAAATCTTTGGAGAAGGGTCAGTATATTAGTTTCATAGATGAGACGCTTGGACCCCACAAAAAAAAAAGGGCAATGAATTTGACCTGTGGACTTTGGAAAAGTAACAAGATGTGTAGCTTAAAAAAGGGCAGTGTTTATTTTTTTTCCATTTTCTACATCAGTTGGCGATGAGGAGATAAATACTGTGTTGAGCTATCGTGATAGTTTTATACGCTATTCTGAGCCAGCAACACTTGGAACTACTTAAGCCAGCTTAGGTGTTTTCACATGAACTGAAAATGCTCTTGTTCTTTGTAGTGTGTGCCGACTTGATCCGAGGTGCAAAGGATAAGAACCTCAAAGTTAAAGGACCTGTTCGGATGCCTACCAAGGTAAAAGAAATCATAGGGGTGGGGTGGGAAGTAGGAGTCACTTTGTAGCTCTTGTAAATTCAAAATTTTGCCATTCAGGATAAGGGGTTTAGTGGCCAAAAAAGAGTTCTATGTATCTGTTGATGCCATCATGCAAACTCAAATAAAATGGTTGGCAGCATTTGGGTTGTTCAGTACATAACTGTTGAAGTACCTGCTGCTGTTTTATTGGTTTGGTGGTGTAAAGTTAGAAACTTGAATGGTGCTGTTAATGAAAATGGACTTGCTGCCACAGTTTTCTAGCTATCCTGGGATAAGCATCACACTTAAGTTCTTGATTGCATTTTTTTGTTGTTGCAGACTCTGAGAATCACTACACGGAAAACTCCATGTGGTGAAGGTTCTAAGACTTGGGATCGTTTTCAGATGAGGATCCACAAGCGGCTCATTGACTTGCACAGTCCTTCTGAGATTGTTAAACAGATCACTTCCATCAGCATTGAGCCGGGAGTTGAGGTTGAAGTCACCATTGCAGATGCTTAAATCAGCCTTTTTAATAAAGTGATAATCACTTGTTAATCTTACTGACTTTTATTCAGAATACTGGCAAATTACAGGAATATGGAGATCTGTGCTGTTTTTCCTAGAGGCCACTAAATCTGTTTAGACTTGCCATCAGATGAAAACTGAATTACCTTATCAGATAAGGTCACTGATAAAAGTGGTTACTTACTGGCTGCATAGTGGAGATTTTCCAAAGAACACAGGTTGGAGGTGCTACAAGTCTTAAGGGTTTCTGCTGCAAGCCAGGTGTTTACCACCATGGTTGAAAACTGTGCTGGGGGACAATTAACAGAAACTGTCTTTGATTGCAGCCCTAACAGCCTATTAAAGACAGCCTTAAAAGTAAAATTTGCAAATCTTCCAAATTAGGTAGATTCCAGGTTTTGTAACAACATGCAGTTTTGTGTTTAGAGGTTCCATTACTTAGGTGTTAACTGGGCTTATAAGCACTCATTGAATTAGTTGGTTTGTAGGCCCTGTAACTACTTTTCCTCTGTACACATGGTTTCTCTCTTGAATACTATCCCCTTTGTAAATACGCTGTAATAAATGGGCTCATGGATGAGAATCCATCTTCCTGATTTCCCATTTATATACCCATGTTTTCATTAAAATTTGCAGTCTGATGGGTATCTTAAAGTGTTAAGTTCATAAGGCCAGCAGTGTCCTTGGTTTTGAGAGGTGAAGAAGTTACTAATCAAAAACCAGGTAGCCTTGGCCAACTTAAACCTCCAGCTCAATTTTAAGCATTCTCAAAGTGCTGGTTAGGGATCAGTTAAGGTCATTGTAAAACTACCTGATAGAAGTACTTACAAGCTTGTCTAAATGATCGTTTTGCAAAACTGTCTTAAGGATTGGTTAAAAAGATCTTAATTTTGTGGAAACATTAAAATCACGTAGCTAGAAAGTTGAAAGAAAAGATTAGTGTGAAAAGTGCCTCAGTAAATGAGACAATGTTGAATGGACAGCTATCATTTTTCATGGTTCTGAATTTTAGTTGATGTGTCAAAGTGATGGATGGGCAAATTAATTTCTCATTCTTGGCTGGAGTTGTACTTAACCTTGAGGCAACATCCTGTAATACCACCAAGAGTACACAAGTTTGTGAGAGTTGCTATTGTAGTTCCTTAAACACTTAAAAATGCCTATTTGGAAATAAAACCCGAAGGATCTTTTAGCACTGAAGACATTAAATAGTGCTAAGACGTCCAGTGATCCTGAGACTTGTAGACCAACTTGTATGGACTAAAAGTAAAGGGATGTTGAAAAGGGGACATGCCTCTAGTCCTTATTTTACTCCCTCTGGGTTCACAGAGCACTGCTTATGTTTTAGAAATGGAGCTAACAATGTTCAAGGCAAACCATGGCTAAATTGCTGGATCAGATTTTCTCACCTAACATTGCTAGAATGTGTATGTTCAGTCTCTGGATATAAAATAAACAGGCAAGAGGGTATGGTAGAAACACCTGGCTATTCAGTGAGATCTCCAAACTTAATTACTTGGATATGTGGACTTGATAAGACTTGAGTTTCAGTTCTCATGTACAAAAGGAGGGTATCAATAACAATTACTGTGTTATGTTCTAGGAGATAATTCCTAAGCAATTCAAAACTGGCTTGCTAGGAGCGTGCATTTCTTGAGTCCCACAGGGTACACTAACTGGTAACTAGTAAAAGACATTGCTAGACGGACACCTGGGAAGCAAAGTTGAATCCCCAGGGGCGTGGCCTTTCTGACTGCATCCTCCTTCACCAAAACAGTGACCCAGCAGGTCTGTCTATACTGGAGAGCCTGGCAAAACCAAAGATGTATCTTGAAGATGAGAGGAGCCAAATGCTTATTTTCTTCATCCTAAGAACAGCATATTTCACATTCATAGCAAATTAAACTGTTAGAACGAGAGAACTGCTTTTCCTCTTCTCTATATAAAATCTGTCTCTCTAAATATGAGGCAATGTGAAACACTTCCGTAGATACTTTTATTATTAATTATGTATGTGGGAGATGTTTCTGTATCTGCACATGCCTCATTTCTTCCCATTGTTTAAATACACCTTAAATTATTTAACCAGACTACCCCCCCTGATGGACATACATACTATCACCCTGCTTTTTTTTTTTGCCATTAAAAGAACTGCTTCAAGAAATAAGCTGTTTTTTCACATGCAATTTGCAGCAACATGGATGTAACTAAAAGGGACCATGCTCAGTGAAATAACTCAAAGAAAAATATTGAATGGTTTCACTTATAGCAGGAATATAGGGGAACCAAACGAGAGAGAAACGCAGCGAGGGACGGGGAGGATAAGGGCTCAAAATGGGGGAGAAAAGCGCACAAGGGACTATGGTGATGGGTCACCGGTGAATCGGTGGTGGGTTACCCAAGGGGAATACACAATGTAAACAATATAAATAACAATAAAAAAAACTTGTGGGAACTGGGTAATGTGATTAAAGCAATCTTTTAATATTCCCAGGAACCAGACTTTGCTTGCAGTTTAAAAAAAAAAAAAGCCATTCTTGTACACTTGTCCAACTACATAGGATAAATTTCTGAAACTTGAATTTCTGAAGTTTAGTTGCATTAGATATTTACATAGTGACTAGTATAAAGGAATTAGAAAGTGCTTGAGAACTTTTACTATGTGTGCATGTGCAAGTGTTTTTCCTAGGGTAGGTTAGGGTGGGGAGATAAAAGAAATAGATCTCACAGAGTATCAGGATTTAATTTTTTTTAATTTAATTTTCTTTATTGAACTATCATTGGTTTACCACAGTGTTTATGATTTAGGGGAATAGGTTCACACCTCAGATGTATGTTATCAGAGCATCCCACTGTCAAAGCACCCATAGTCCTACACCCTCGACAATTGGGTCCCCTCCCCACTTTATTTCCACTCCCCACTGTCACTCTCCCCAGAGTAGCCTCAGTTCTGCAGTCATATTTCTTTTTTTTTAACCCACATAATTTTTATTTAAATGCAATCATGGATACATAAAGCATTGTGCACTACCTTTTAAATAAGCTTTCTTCCACATTTCTGGCTTATTAACATGTATTTTAACTTGTTTTATATCTTACATCACTGTTAATTTTTGGACAGTATTTGATTTCTCCCCCCTCGCAGGTAGTCTCTGTAGTTTTCCCACCACCAGAGCCCTGGTGAGCCATCACCAGTCCCTTGTGTGATGCCCGCCCCTGTTTTGACCTCTCTCCTTTCCCCTCCCCTCTGTCTGCCTTAGATCTAGGGTCAGCTTGCAAGTTTTGTCTTTTTGCTGACCCTTTGTTCAGTTACCCTTTATTCCATTTATTTGTGTTTTTTCCCATTTTTTTCTTTGTGAGTCTGGCTAGAGGTATGTTTTGTTTATTTTTTTCAAAGAACCAACTTTTGGTTTTGTTGATCTTTTGGATTTTTTTTAAATTTTGATTTCATTTATTTCTGCTTTGATTTTTAATATTTCCTTTCTTATACTGGCTTTTGGGTTTTTGTTGTTCTTTTTCTATTTCTTCAAGATGGGAGATTAGGGTGTTTCTTTGAGTTCTTGTTTTTTGATGTGAACCTGTTTTGCTATATACTCATTACTGCTTTTGCTGTGTCCCATACATTCTGGAAAGTCGTGTCATTATCGTTCCTCTCTAGGTATTTTTGTTTGTTTAGTCTTTGCTCTCCTCATTAATCCAGTGGTCTTCCAGTAGTTTGGATTTGAATATCCCTGAAATAGGAGGGTTCCTTATTTTCATGGCTTATTTCTAGTCTGATGCCTTTATGATTGGAGAAGACCGTTGATATGATTTTGATCTTTATGTATCTGTTCAGGTTTGTCTTGTGACCCAATATGTGATCAGTCCTGGCGTATGATCTGTGTGCACTGGAGAAAAATGTGTACTCAGATTTTGGGGGTGCAATGTCCTGTTAAGATGTCTGTTAAGCCCATGAAGTCTAGGTCCTAATTTAGAGCTCTAGTGTCCTTGTTTATTTTTTGTCTCACTGATCTGTCCATTGATGAGAGTGGGGTGTTGAAGTCTCCTACTGTAACTGGGGCTGATGCCAAAGTCTGGTGCAGGTGGTGCCCCCTGAAGGGAGTTGCTGATGAGGAGAGATAGCTCCAGGGAAAATGCTAAAAAGGTATCCCAGTTTGGGGTGGAGACTCTGATAAGAAATAAAAGGGATGGAAGCAGAAGGAAGAAGATTCAGCCACCATGATTTAGAGGAGGAGATCCAGTGGCTGGAGAGATATAACTGCCATGACTGAGAGTTTGGGAATGAGCCACCAGGAGCTTTTGGGCCACCAGGATGTAGTTTCAGATTGAGCATTTTTGGAATCTTCAGTGACTTTGGGGCCAGTGACTTTGGCCCCGACCACACCAATCTTCAAGAGGAAAAGTTTGAAGCCTTTGCAAGTAACAAAGTGATGGAAACTGCTCCCAGTTGTGTTATTCCTACAGCTGCTAAAAGGCAAAGGCCTGGCGCGGGCACCTTCCTAAAATGTATGAGTGCAGTCTGTTGGGCCATTTGACTGATGTAGCTGCTGTTTTGAGTGTCACTGGCCTGGTACTATGTTGGGGCACCACGGCAGCTCCAGGAACATCTCTAGTTGTGCCCTGTGCTGTCCTCGTGTGAGTTGGAACCTTGCCTACAGTCTGGTTGCTGTGTGTCTGCAGAGGCAGGAAGTCGCCATCTTGGACACATGGCCTATTGTTTGGAAGAGGAGCTCCATGTCCACAGTGGTGGGAAGACACCGCCTTTGCTGTTTCTTATTTGGGACTTAAAGGAATGGACATTGCTTTGAATGAGGTAAATGGCCATTTCTTGGCCTCAGTAACTTTTTGTTTTTCCCTGGTTTGTTAAATAAATCCCATTGTTGTTGTTCCCTAAGCCTGAGTAGTCTTGCAATTGTGCGTGAGGGTGCAGAACTAAGATAGTGACCGGTAAGCAATTTGGGCAGTGTCTTTGGCCGATTTTAGTGCCCTTCCTGCCCGGTATCACTACTACATATATATTTTCTCTAATGTCTGTTTTCAGAGGTGATAATAATTGGCTGATATATTTTGGTGCTCCTTCATTTAGGGAGTATATATGTTATGAGAATATGAGTGTTATGTCTTCCTGATGTGTTGTTGCCTTAATCATCATGTCTCTTTTACCTTTTTTAGTTTGGAGTCTATTCTATCTGATATAGTATAGCTGTTCCTGCCTTCTTTTTTGGTCCATTTGCTTGTAGGATTGTTTTCCAGCCTATTACTTTCAGTCTATGTTTATCTTTAGTAATTAAATGTGTTTTCCTGTAGACAGAATAATTTTGGATTCTGTTTTTTTAATCTAGCCTGCTACTCTGTGTCTTTTTATTGATGGGTTTAGTCCAATTTTAGAGTTAATAGTGATACATTGACATCCCTATTTGCCATTTTGTTTGCCTTGTTGTGATTCTATTCTTTACTTCATCCTGTTCTTCCTATTCATTCCTCTTCCTCTGTTGGTTTTGGCTTTAGGGCTTCCTTCAGTATTTTTTGGAGTGGGGGTTTAGTAGTAATGAATTTCTGGAGATTCTGATTGCCTGAGAAGGTACTTATTTTTTTCTTCATAGAGGAAGGAGAGCTTTGTGGGGTAAAGTGTTCTTGGTTCACATTTGTTGACTTGAAGTTTGTTGAATATGTCACTCCATTCTCTTCTTACCTATAATGTTTCTTCGGTGAAGTCTGATGTCAGCCTGATTGGTTTTCCTTTATAGGTTATCTGTTTCTTCACTCTTGTTATTTTCATTATTTTTTAAAGGCATATTATTTGAAAGAGACATAAGCTAATACAGCAAAAATAGGAAGGCTGATTTGTCACAATTTAGTTGTTGCCACAATGTCAGAAACTGATGTTGATAAACACAGTTTCCTTGAAGAGACTTTATAATTTTTTAAAAAAATCTCAAGCTTACATAAAAGCTGAAAGTACAATACAAAGAACATTTTTGTCAAGCACTTGTCAATATGAGAACCCAGCACCTCCAATACTTCAATGAGTATTTCCCCACACAAAAATACATTCTCCAACAAAATCATGACACAACCTTCAAAACAGGGAGATTAACTTTCATATATTACTATCGTCTAATCCTCAGATCTCATTCAAGTTTTGCCATTTGTTCTAATTTTGCCTGTTAGAGTGCAAGGATTCAGACCCTTCAGGTACCACTTTCAGCCCAGATCACTTCCTCAGTCCTTGACTTTCATCACCTTGACAATTGAAGATTGCAAGCTTTGTCCTTTCACGCCTTCCTTCCTGCGCACAGCTGTATTACTCACTGTCTCAGGGACTTTGCAAGTCAGCTTCCCCTCCATCTGGGCAGAGCCTCTATGCTTCTCTGCCGAGGGACCTCATTTTGCTCAGGTTCCAATGTCCCCGCACTGGGCCTCCTACTTTTTGCAGGCACTCTGCTAACCCCAATTTGACAATGACTAAAAATATACTCACGGAGAACTCACTTGGTCTTAAACATTTTATATGTGTACACAAAAATGATTTGCTATCTATTGTCTTTAACTGAAAAATGAAATCAGTAATTGATTGTAAAAAATTATTATGAAATGCAAATTTACATTCTATGATGATATGAGTGTTCTCCAGAGAAACAGAACCACACATATATGAATATACAATTGTATGTGACATATAATTATTAGGGATAGAAAAGGGTTCTCACATCCCTCCCAGAGGAGCACAACTGTATTTCTGCAATCTCACAGGCCAGCTGGGGCTATCACTGTGTTTCAAGGACCACATAAGTTCTGGCAAGTCTGGGAGGCCTGAGCAGAATCCTCTTTTTTTTTTTTTTTAAGATTTATTTATTTATGCATACAAGAACTGGAATGTAGGCCAGAGGTGTGGGGTGGTGAGCGGATTCACCAGAGACAGAGTGGGGCACGGAACAGGCAGATTGACTGAAATACACTGCTGAGGGGAGCAGAAGAGGTCTGCTGCACCATGTGGGAAGCTCTCTGGTTGGGGATCAAACTCATGCTGCAGTGGCTGCAGATAGCTTCATAGTGCTGAGACTTAACCCCTTGCACCACCAGAGAGGCACTGCTGAGCAGAGTCTTTTAACTACAGTTCCCCATGACTTGAAAAGTGGGAGAGAGGGGTAATTCCAATTAGTCCGGAATGGTGAGGTGTGATGGGAGCAAGGTATGTACAATTAAGAGAGGTCCCTCTTCACCCAGAAAGGAAAAAACCTTGAATTCCCTGCTGCTTTACTGCTCAGGGAAGCTCTCTAGCTTTTCTGAAGCTGCCATCTCTTGCAGTGTTCTGTTGCTTCCTAATAAACTTTGTTGCCAGCTTTATTCTGGTGCTTAGTGAAACTCTTCAGAGATACCAAGGACCTTTAAGTGCTGGGGTTCTCAACATAGTTAAAGATTACAACATCAATAGATTGGAATAATATATATTATATGTGAATATATGAAATTTATTATAGGGAATTGGTCATGCAATTGTGGATACTGGCAGAGCCCAAGATCTGCAGCATGAACAGCGAGAAGGAGACAGAGAAGAATCAGCAGCCTAGTTCTAATCTGAATCGAAGGCCCATGTAGCAGGAGAGGAAACGGAGGGCTCCATCCTGAAGACTGAGAGGCTCCTTAGTGAAGAAGAGCCAATGTTTCAGTTCCACTCTAAAGGCAGGAAAGTTGATGTCTCCATGTCTCTGCGCAATGGCTCACGCAGGAGGAGTTCCTTTTTACTCCCACGAGGTCAGTCTGTCTGTTCTATCATACCTTTGACTCCTTGGGAGAAGCCCACTCATGTCAGATAGGACAATCTGCTTTAACTGTGATTTTAATATTAGCTTCATTGAAAAACAGCCTCACGGAAACACCAGAATAATCTTTGGCTACATATTTGGGCACCTCATGACCTAGTCAGCTGTCATGTGTTATTAACCATCACAAATGGCAAACTGCAGGTTCCCACAGGAAACCCTCCATGATTACTGAAATTACTAATGTATGTCACCACACTTTTTTTAAAAAACATAACATTTAGCATCTTAATGGTTTTTTATTTTATTTTATTTTTAAGATTTATTTATTTATGCACATAAGAGCTGGGGTGTAGGCCAGAGGCGTATGCGTGGAGGCAGGGGGGTGAGAGGATTCACCAGAGACAGAGTGGGGAGCAGAACAGGCAGATCTACTGAAATACACTGCTGAGGGGAGCAGTGGGTGAAACAGGAGAGGTCTGTTGCGCCATGTGGGTCAGCTCCCTGGCCGGGGATTGAACTTGTGCTGCACTGGCTGGTGATAGCTTCCTAGTGCTGAGACTTAACCCCTTGCACCACCAGGGGGCCCATCTTAATGATTTTTAAATATATAGATCAGTAGTGTTAAATATATTCATGGGGGAGGGTGAAATGGGTCCTCGGCATCAAAAGGGACAAAATTGCACTTACAAAAACCCCTGGGGATGTGAGGTACAGCATGGTGAGTAAATAATACTATGGTTAACATTTGCAAGTACCTGAGAGAGTAGATCGTAAAAGTTCTCATCACAAGTGAAAAATAATGTGACAAAGGTGATGAATATTAAATAGACTTATTGTAGTGATAATCCTGCCTTATATATAAATATTGAGTCATGCTGTGTGCCTGAAACCAACATAATATGTCAATTATACCTGAATAAAAAAGGCTATCTTCACATTTTTTGTGGAGCAGATCTCTAGGAGTTTTTCATCTTGCAAAACTGATACTCTATATTGCCTGTGTTAGAAGACTCGCAAGTGGCCTCATATAGTATTTGTCTTGAACTGGCTTATTCAGTTAACACAATGTCTTCATGGATCATAGCATTTGACACATGTCATAGCATTTGACAGGATTTCCCTCCTTTTAAGACTGAATAATATGCCATTGTATGTTTATTGAATTGTATGAATTGCATGAAGCACATTTTCTTTATTTATTTATTAACACATTCAGTTTGCTTCTTCCTGTTGGCTACTCTGAGTAGTGCTGCTACGAACATGAGGATGTAAATATTCATATATCAAATATCTCTCCATTCAGTTCTTTGCAATAAATTTCCAAAAGTGGGATGCTTTAATATCCAATGTGATATTTCAGGAAATAATAGATAGGAACAGAGCCTACTGAGAGGTAAAAAAAATTCTACAACATGATCCCAATATGAATTCAGTGTGAACCTACTTATGAATTGCCATATTTCTGTGTTATTGTTAAAGGTGAAGAATGCTTTCTTTTAACTATAGCTATCACTATTATCTATAGAAAAATAATTGTCTTAGGGCCTCCCTGGTGGTACAAAGGGTTAAGTCTCAGCACTATGAAGCTTTCACCAGGCATTGCAGCATGAGTTCAATTCCTAGCCAGGGAGCTAACCCACATGGCATAGCAGACTTCTCCTGTCTCACCTGCTGCTCCCCTCAGCAGTGTATTTCAGTCAGTCTGCCTGTTCTGCTCCCCATTCTGACTCTGGTGAATCCTCTCACCTCCCCCTACCCCTGCATCTCTGGCCTACACCCCAGCTCTTGTACACATAAATAAAAAAATCTTTTAAAAAGAAAAATAATTGTCTTATAGTGAAAACTTATAACTTCAAAAGGGTTGTGATTTTTAGACACAAACTTTGAAGTTTCATTTTTTGAGCAATTTCCCTGCATGCTATTGAAAGTTAGTCTATTTCTTTTAACATTTTACTTGCTTCTTTGAGAGCCTATTAGGAATTTTGTTCTATATGAGGAAGGGGATTGAACTCTATGTTGAAAGTAATGCTTCCTGAGTCGTATGTTTTTCTGTAACTTGCAATGTGGCTTTGATAAAATCATGCTTTCAATTCACTGAGTATTTGTTTTATTATCTGCAAAGGCCCATCTGGCTCCTCTGCTCCCACAGTTGCTGTAACTTTTCTTATTCTGGTGAAAGTTCCCTGCTTTAATTAGTCTTCTTGTCCCTTTGGAGGTGCAGGACAAACAAACAAACAAACAAGCAAACAAACAAAGGAGTGAGGAGTCATCCAAGGTATGCTCTAACAGCCCTAGGAAGTCTTCCTGTTCCTTCTGATAAATCCGCAAGACTCTCACCTACTCTATGAAATGCAGTAATGAATCGGGGGGTTTTGTGGAGCAGGCCCAGAGTCTGAGGATTCCAGGTGGGCACTTCCTCAGTTCTTGTCTTCTGGGAGGAAAGAATTTAACTTCGAGGCCAAAGTTACAGAAAAGCAAGAGCTTCACTGATAGGTGGGAAGAAGAACAGGGAAAGCTCTCCGAGCTGAGAGGGTCCCAAGTGGGTAGCTGCTGGGGGGGGAGAAGTAGGTGCTCATATGGGGACAGTGGACAAGGAGTGGGGTTTGGCCATTGGGTGTCTCCACGTTGTGTCCCATGTTGATTGGCTGGACCCTTGAGGTCTCTTAGGCTGCTGAGGCCCCCTGAGTTTTCCCACATTAGCCAGCCAACTTTTCCCAAAGCAGCTTTGGTCTGTTGCTATTGTGCTGTTATGTGGTGTTCTGAACATTCCATTTTTAATGGAAGTGGAAGCTGAGGACGCTCTCCTGGTCTGTGATTGCTTCTCCATCAGGATGATAAATGGACTTGGGGCTTGGGGCACCCTGTTCCTAACTGACTGCCTGTACCCACTTCCTAACTTCCCCCTTCAGTAAGGGTCCATTACTGAACTTGCAAGACGTTCAGCTGTTGACATGACTGGAAGCTTCTGTAGCCATACAAGAGCTGGTGCCGGAACTCTGACACACACTGAGAGCGACAAATTCAGTCAGCCTCTGTGCTGTATGAGTCCATTTATGTGAAATTTTGGAAAAGACAAACCTACAGTGACAGGAGCTAGATGAGCAGTTGCCTGGGGCAAGGATGGCCTCAGAGGCACAAGGAACACCAAGGAGCATTTTGGGATCCTGATAACCTCCACATCTTGATTGTGGTGGTCTCTAGATGACAATATAAATGGGTTAAAACCCATGAACCACACACTTAAAATAATGCTTCCTCAGAGTAGCATGAAGGAGGCAAGACCTTGGGTTAGTTTCGAGCTGGTCTTGTTTACATTTGATTTTTTAAAAAAGAAGATTCAGGGAGAGTACTAAACCAAACTCTCTAACTTGACTTTTGTAATTCCCATAGTTTCATTTTTGTTTTCCATAGTTTTTACTTTGCTTTCTTCAGATGCTTTAATGGAGGGAAATGTTACTATAAAAATGCACCTCAGCAATTAACAGTTTTTTTAAAAACAGCAGTGTCAGATACCCTCACTTTAAAATAGGTGAGAGAGTGTCTTCCTTTCCTTCCTCCACCCTGTTGAGGCTTTGGAGGCTCGTGATGCAAGTATTCTTCTGGACATTGTCTGAAAAGAAGCAGCCCTTCTGAGTGGGGATGAGGGCTCTGCTTATTTCCTCTTCCTTTACACTTACTTTGAGTTTCCAAGGGTGCTGTGGGGGTGGCAGCTATACACTGTAATAAAGAAATAAATATGAAATGTTCAGCTCTCTTCATCTCTGACCTTTGGTTCATGAGAACCAGAGAGCATCACACAAAGACCCTGGGTTCCATTTCCCTGTGGCTTCTAAACACAGGTGCCACAGCACTCCTTCTGCTTTACCATTTGGCTGGGCCTGAAGGACACTATGATCTACTTGCCACTGTTGGTGCCTTGTGGGCAGGTGGTTCAAGACCAGTACTGAGAACCCCCTTGCTCTCTCAACCCACCTTGTTGCTTTGATAATATCTCTTTAGTTTTCCAGAGGGCTCCAGAACTCATTTCCAACACAATATATCTTTATATATTTTTATTAATACCAGCTACTTCAGATTGGTATGAAATTTACCAGAGCAAATTTAAGTCATTATGCAATTTAATTGAAACTTAGAAGAGATTTCTAAGGGAGATTTTTTTTTTCCCTTGAAAATTTAATAAAATAAACCTCTGGGCATTAATCAGCCTGGGCAGTTGGTGGAGAACAGTATGTGTTCACACCTGTGGTGACGTATATCACAGAGCTCGTTCAAATATAAATCTCTTACCTCAACTCACCTACCAATGACACTGAGAGGCATTAACTCTTTTAAGATAACGCAACCCTTTAGGACTAGCTTTATTATTCGACTTATGTTTAAAATCTTGCAATGTCAATAAACAATTCCTAAAGTTCCTATTTGACAAATACCCAAATGGTGAGGAATTGAGTTAAAACTAAAATTATACTTAATCCAATCAACAAAGACTTTTATTGTCTATAAATCTTATTTATTTTACAATCAGTTAATAACAACTTTGAAAAGACACTTCTCAAAGAAAATTCAACAAAATCCACATTCCATTTTGATACTGGCACTGAGGAGGAAGTGGGTGTTGAAACTTCTCTCTGAGAACACAAAAGGAGAGCAGAAGCCAGTGGGGCTTTTAATTCTTGACTCAGGATTTGAACACTAGAGGACTAGGGGTCATTATGCTAGAACTTTGTGACTTTATTTCATAATGTCTACTTTTCTACTTTGAGAGAATAAAAAACCCAAAGGACAGACCCCACAGTGGCTGCCATCAAAAGGAAGCATCTTTGGGACCCTTAGCAAAGAAGAAAGGAAATTACAGGGAGTGGGCCTGGGTCTAAGGTACAGAGAATAGAAAGAGTCCCCACATCATGGTCTCAGGGCTCCTGAACTATGGGGGAGACATAGAAAGTCATATTTCATATGGCTGGAGCCCCAACAACACCTGGAAGATGCTTGTTGGATGCCCAGCATTTCTTAGTGTTTAAGGACCCTTGATGCCATTTTCTGAGATATGAAAAATAAAATTTTTTTTGAGTATCCATTCTCTCAGACACGATGGCAAACGTCTTCACATATAGTGGCTCATTTACCCTGAGGTTAGGCTTAAGGGGTAGATGGTGTCAACCTCAGTTTAGAGATGAAACTTAATGAAGTTCAGTAACAACAGCAACAACTGTCATTCTTGCCCTCTGTGGATGGTGATGGAGAGTCCCAGAGAGCCCTGGGGTCAGCACAGGTGAGCCCCCTCCCAGCATGCCCTAGGGGCTAGCTTCCATGGTTTCTCCTGAAGAGACAGCTTCCTGACTCTTTACTGGTTCCCCTCTGCTGTCTGAAAGGTGAATTCTATCTTGTCAAGGATAGTTCTCCCAAGATGTATCATTTTGGCATATGGATTATTTTGATCTCAGACCAGTTGAAGCCTTCAGCCTCTTGAGAAAATTTTACTACTCCTTTAACTGCCTAGAAAAATAAAAATTGGAGGGTATTGCCCAGAATTGGCATTTTTTTAAAGATTTATTTATTTATACAGGCTGGGGTACAGGCCAGAGGCGTGGGGTGGTGAGAGGGTTCACCAGAAACAGCGGGGAGCAGAACAGGCAGATCAGAAATACACTGCTGAGGGAAGCAGCGGGCGAGGCAGGAGAGGTCTGCTGCGCCATGTGGGATTCTCCCCGGCTGGGCATCGAACCCTCATCGTGCGCTGCCCACAGCTCCATAGCGCAGCGCTCAACCGCTGTGCCACCAGGGAGGCCCCAGAATTAGGATTTTTATCAGAAGTAACCTTTCTATTGGAGAAGCTTGTCTATATTGGCAGGGTAAACATCTAAATACAGAACATCTGGTCTTCATCCACGAGTCACCTTTCTCTCTCCGTGAAGCCTTAAGCCCCTACCTAACTCCTTAGTCGGGACATACACCCTCAGTTTGTCCTGTCGCCTTCAGAATCTACCTTATGTAAACTTTTCAGACATAGGTAATTAAATTTGTTTTTTATCCTATTCATCTGTCTGATGTTAATTTGATTGCTCAACCAACCCAGGAAGAGACCAGAATGCAGGGTAAATTTTCTCTCTGTCCCTACATTCCTCATCTAAAGACCCACTGTTCTTCATGGAAACTTAGCATAGCAAAGAGCCATTCCTTCCCAACACCACTAAGATTCTGTCCCTCTCCTTTGAAAGTTCCTGCCACTGTTTTGTTTGCTTTATTGTTGGAGTTGTGGAAAAAACGGCTGTTTCTCATAATTTTTTGTCTTGGGTAAAGCTGCTTTTTTTTTTTTTTTTGCACCCCTCATAAGATTATTCCTGTTCTCCACTCCAAGTACCAGTATTCACATGCTAAGAATCTTAAGATTGCTGGATAGCCTTCCACTGTGAAAAACGTCACAGTCTAGAGCATTTCCTGTGTCACAGGCCAGTTTTTTTCTCTGTCAAAGATTCACTCTAGCTTCTCCCTTGGCCTTCTTCAGCTCAGGAAGGTAGGCAACGTAGAAAGATGATAGCTGTTCTGATGAGTTTGTGTGACTAATAGGAAAATGTGTCTGAAGATTTCAAATCATTGTGCCCAGTACAAGTTGGCAGGAAGAAACACCTGGACCCTGTCCCAGGACATTTGAAGCCTTCTGCCCAACCTCCCCATTTTGTGGCCTCTTTCTTTTGTCCATCCTTCCTCTATTTACAAAAAAGTTCCATGCTGATAAACCCATTATAAATGAAATAATCCTAAATTGAAAATACCTTTAATAAAGCTAACCTGGGTCCTCTCTGGTGGCACAAGGGGTTAAGTCTCAGCACCACTGCATAAAGCTGTTTGCAGCCACTGCAGCATGAGTTCAATCCCCGGCCGGGGAGCTTCCCACATGGCACAGCAGACCTCTCCTGCCTCGCCCACTGCTTCCCTCAGCAGTGCACTTCAGTAGATCTGTCTGTTCTGCTCCCCACTCTGTCTCTGGTGAATCCTCTCACCCTCCCACAACTCCGGCCTATACCCCAGCTCTTGTTTGCATAAATAAATAAATCTTAAAAAAAAAAATACGGCTAACCCGAATAACATAGCTTAGCTTTATGCACTCAGAGCACTTGCATTAGAGAACATGGTTGGTCAAAATCTAACAGTGAGGCTATTTTATAATAAAGTATTGAATACCTCATGTAATATATTCACTACTGTACTGAAAACGAACAATCCATGTGTAGAACACAGTTGTTCCTCCCGGTGACTGTGTAGCTGACTGGGAGCTGCACTTGTTGCCCCAGCATTGAGCGAATGTGACTACAAGGTTCTGGCTCAAGAAAGACCAAGACTCAGACTTCTGTTTGTACTGAATGCACAGGACGAAAAGTAGAAAAATCACATGGCAAATTGTTACAAGTAGGGGACTGTCTGTAGTTTTCCCGTCACTGGCAGGGTATAAAGTCGCATGGGCAGAGGGTTGTGAATTGCTGCATGTTCCCTTGAAGATTCCCAACACGGATCAGACCTATTGTGGGACCAGACTGTGGACTCTTTCTAAACGCTTATTTTCTGCTCCAGAGCTATTACTTCCTTCGTTTCACTTTCTGTTCATTTCTAACCCCAGGAAAAGTACTTGGTTTTCTCTTTTTGTACCAGGAGAAAATCTAGTCTGTTTTATCTCATAAATGTCACCATTGCTAAGATGAGGCCTGGAGAACCAGGCGTGGCTGACTAGGGGCTGCTGGACAGGGGGTGGCACATGTTTGTGCATCTCTGCAGCCACCATTCCAGCTGAGACCCTCGGGAGGGTGAGGGGGCAAGCACCCAATTTATATAAACTTCATAAATTGTTAGTAGTGCTTTAAGTTCTTTACCAACTAAATTGTAGTGAAATCTGAAAAACAGAAAACAGCACCTAAAGTCAACCTCACCTGGAAGATGACTTCCTAGTACAAGACCACACTTTTGAATTCCAGGTATAATGGAAACAATCACTTCAAGGGTCTATCTTAATATATCTTTGTATTCAGAAAAGGGCAAGAAGTGGCATTCAAATTCATAACCAAAGTGAAGTTTTTTCCCCACCTATTTTATATGCCAAGTACATAGGCACTTCAGGGTGGAGAACTACATTTTTACCACTTGTATTGTAGGCAAACTGATACTTTGATTATTTGCAATTGGAAGGGGCCAGTTATTTCAGCTGTTTCTTTTCATGACACATTTTGAAAAACCATTTAGGTTGAAAAACAAAATATATTTATTAATCATTTGACTCTTTTCACTTGAAATGATTTAGACCATTTTCTACCTCTTTTACTGTTTATGTTTAATAAAGGTATAACTTTATTAATAACAATCTGATATTAAAATAAGCATGGGATTATTAAGGAAACTTTGTGCAAACATTGGGTTAGAGTAACAGTATTAACTTGTCAAAATGTTCTAGGTTTTATAACTGACACTTGAAGTTGAGGTCTGCTATCTTATATGGGTTCAGCTATTTTCTGTAACTTAAAAAAATGACGAGACTACATTATTATTTCATAAGTTTGTATTTCTGATAAAAATATCTTTCACGCACATTATTTTTGAATAGATTTTTTTTGAAAATAGAAGCAAACTTTTTTAAAAAAGATTTATTTATTTATCATACAAGAGCTGGGGTGCAGGCCAGAAGTGTTTGGGGGGTGGGGGGGGCGGTGAGAGGACTCATCAAAGACAGTAGCAAAATAAGCAGATTGACTGAAATACACTGCTGAGGGAGCAGCAGGTGAGAGAGGAGAGGTCTGCTGTGCCATGTAGGGATCGAACTTACACTGCAGATAGCTTCATAGGGCTGAGACTTAACCCCTCGCGCCTCGAAGGAGGCACAGAAGTAAACATTTCTAAACAAAGATTCTAGGCTGCAATTCTACATGAAATAAATTTACTTCAATTTGATTACCAGAGTCATTTGAGATTATAAACACTTTGGGAAAGGGATGGCAGAGCTGGAAATATGCTTCCATTTCATCGATCTTTTCAGTACGAAACAGGATAAGGTAAGGTAGAACTGAAGTCACCAGAACCCTCTTTTGTTTATTTACATCATTGGACACTAGATGGCGCTGTCCCCCGAGGGAATTGATTAAACTTGAAAACCAAGCATTGTTTAATCTTTTAGTCCATTGTCAGGGGTTGGTTTGTTATTTTGTGTTTTCCAGAAATCAAATCAAATAAAAATATGCCCTTTACTTTCTGATATTAATGAAGTTTAACTTTAAGAATATTCATCTACAATCAAAACAAACGTGGACTTCTTAAATAACTCTAAATGAGATGTTGGGTAAGGATGAACGCTTTATGGCTTCATAAGAAGAAGAGGACTCTTAGAACTTATTTACCTTTGTGGTGTACTGTTAATAAACCTAATTTTTACAACAGTTTCAGATTTACAAAAAATATTCAAAGATAGTGCAGTGAGTTCCCATATTCCTGGCATCCATTATTAACATCTATTATCAACATCTCACATTATATGGCCACTTGTCACAACTAATGAACTAATTTTGGTATGTTACTATTAACTGAGTTTATATTTTATTTAGATTCCCTTTGTTTTTTCCCAGTGTGTTGTTTTGTTTCTTTTTTCCCAAGATCCCAGAAACCACATTACAATTAGTCATCGTGTCTCCTTAAGGTCCTCTTGCCTGTGTCAGTCAAGGTTTTCGATGACCTTGATAGTTTTGAGTGTTACTTACTGGGTGTATTATAGATTCCTAGCTCCCTTCCACCCACTGGGATGCTTTTGATGGTTTTCTCATGATTAGACTGGGGCTCTGGATTTGGAGGATGAAGACTGAGAAGTACAGTGCCATTGTCACATTCTGGCATATCAAGGTTACACCCGATTATCATGACAGAACGTGCTGATGTGGGCCTGACTGCCTGACTGAGGCAGCGCTCGTCACATTGCTCCTGTGATGTTGCTGCCCGCCCTCCTTCTGCACTATGCTCTTTGGGAATAAGTCAGTATTGCAGTGAACACGTAAGGGGTGTTTTGCTTCACCTCTCGGAATCCTTTTCGATGGGAAATGTTCCTCGTCTCCTTCATTTATTTATTGAGCTTTTCATTTACACCAGTGTAGACTTGAGTGTTTATTTTATACTCTCGGTTATACTGCGATGCTACTTTATTTTGTTACTCAAATTGCTCATGCATTGGCCCTTGGGAGATTCTTCAATTGGCTTCTGTGTGCCTTTGACATACTTGCATCAATGCGAGTTTTTTAAAGCAACTTGTTTACTTTTTAGTAGAGTCAGTCTACAAATAAGATTTAGCTCTTTTTATAAAGTAATATGCAATAATGAAAATTGGAAGCTAGATGAAAGCTGAAAAAAAAAAGAGCCCAATTCAATAGTGTGTTTCATTGAATCCCCAAACCCAAAATACATACACCCAAACCAACACTCAATGGCATCCAAAAACTTTAAACTCTGAAGGTGAAACCCCATAGAGAAAGTCGAGTCCTTAAACCAATAAAGCAAAACAGGAATGCGCTCTTTCCTATGAGAGAAAAAATAATTTTAAAACTTAAAAAATAATCAATAATAATGATTTGATTATTTATTATTACTTTTTGATATTTCATTAAGATAGCATTGATTTACAAAATTGCTTAAGTATTCACATGAACAGCTTCACAACTTGACATCTGTATAAACCACACCAGATCACCACCAAAGGTCCAATTTCCATTTACCACCATCCAATTAACCACCTGCTCATTCCACTCACCCCCCACATTCCTTCTCTCTAGTAACCATCATTCTTTTTTGACATTTCTTTTATTAAAAAATAGTTCTAATCACTTTTGTAAATTATCCCATATTCTGATTATTTATATTTAATAGTAATGATTTATCATGGACATTTTCTCACTTTATTACATATATAACATTTAAAATGTTCTACATAGTTCAATTAACCTTTACTTTATAATCGACTAAAATTGGTCCAGAAGTAGCAGTGCACTGCATAATTCAGGAGCTAGAGCAGGTGTTTAATACATAGTGACTAAATAAATTAGCTGAAGACTTACTTTTGGATAATAAATGATGATGAAATAAGGAAGTTTGACCTACAAATTATCTAAGCATTACATTATTTCACATATTTCAGACTTCTAGACGTTGCAGTATTTTTAAAATGCTTGATTCGTGATTAGATTTTACAAAGTTGGGTCCTTTGTATGAGGCTTCCCAGTGGAGAGAGAGAAAGATGTAGCCCAAGTTATGCAATAAGCGAAGTGTCATTGGTTGATAATCTTACCAAAATGAGTTGATTATTGAGAAATGCACTTTTTACAGAAATAATATCTAAGGAGCCTGGGCATTGCCCTTTCAGCTCTCTTCTTCATTACCCTACTGAGACTCTGGGAAATTATATGACTGGTTTAATTCAACTTAATTCAAGAAAGACAGAAGGAGAGGAATCTGCTTCCCGGGGTTGGAATATTCTCAATAGCACTGGTCAGTGAACAGAACAGTGAGGATTCACATTTCTCCCCAAGATCTCTGCTTAATTACACTCCTGTGCTACCCCAAATATTCATTAGAAAGTTCACATAGATGCCTTCAAACACCAGAAGGTAAACTTTTATATCGGGTAGGAAGTAGTATCTCAGAGGATTGAAAAGAGAGTTCTTTTTGTTAATTATATTTTAAGTTTTAAAATTATTTTTCTCTCACAGGAGAGAGTTCAATCCTTGTTTTGCATTATTGGTATAAGGACTCTGGAGTTTCTCTGTGGGATTTCACATTCAGGGGTTAAAGTTTATGGATGCTATTGAATATTGGTTTGGGTGTGTGTGTTTTGAGCTTGGAGGTTCAGAAATCATTACTTCCAAAATCTCTATGAGAACCCTGAGGAATTTTGACTTTGTCTTCTAATTTTTTAATCCATACCACTTGGCCCAGAAATAGGTGTGAATCCAATCCTTAATGGTCCTCTGTCATATTATAAGTAAATAAGGAGAACTGACTAATAAAGAAAAATATTTATTTTTATTTGACTCTTTGGAGTTGAGAGTGCTAGTCTGATTTTTAAGTTGTTCATGCTTTGTATTTTCTACCAGAGTCTGAGCAGCTATTTGGAATATGGTTTGGATATTTTTAAAGCTGTTGACAGATGGGAAGTTACTATTCTGAGAGCTAAATAATAACCGAGATCAGTAAGGGATGTGAGCACGAGGGTGAGTGATGTTCGTGTCAATACACATTCCAACAAGCCCAGCTTCCCCCCAGCTTAGTGCCTAGCATACACAGGGGACCGAGAAATACTCGCTGACTGAACAAATGAATGAATAGTTGAGAGTAACTTACTCTTACGTGCTATCCATGAGTTCTGGTTTCTTTAGGAAAAGGAAATCATTTTAGGAGGTCAATGCCTTATCCATTAGGCCACCAGGACTGGCAAAAAGAAATCACTTTAAAAGACGACATGAACAGCAAAATACAATGTCTATGGATTGTGGTAAGAAATAATTTTATGTTACAAAAACAGCGTGGCTTGCATACGCCTTGGAATAATGATAGTGGAAGATGATCACTCCTGATAATTACTACTTGTTTGTGTGCATGTGTGTGCTTGTGATTGTGTCTGAAAACATAAGTGCTCATTCTCCCCATTGTTCTGTGTTCCACAATTTTCTGTTTCCTCAGCCCCTCCTTTCATTCTTCTAGGCGGCTACATTAATTGGCTAAGGATTCTGTAACAAAGTACCATGAACTAGGTGGTTCAAACAACAGAAATTTATTTCTAACGGTGGTGGGGGCCAGACATCCAAACCGAGGTGTCAGGGGTAGGTTCCTTCCGAAGTTAAAGGGAAGGATCTGCTGCGGCCTCTCCCCTTGGCTTACAGACACCTGGATTCTCCCTGTGTCTTCACTTCCCTCTCTGTGTCCATCTCTTCATGTGCTGCTCTTTTTACAAGGGCAGTAGTCACCCTGCTTAGGGGTTCGCCCTACTCCAGCATGGTACCATCTTTTTTTAAAAAAAAAATTTTATAGTTATTTATGTCTTTTACATTTTGTATTCCCCTTGGGTAACCCACCACCAATTCACCCGTGATCCATCACCATGGTCCCTCGTGCCCTTTTCCACCCCATTTTGAGCCCTTATCCTCTCCCTCCCTCTTGGTGTCTCTCTCCTATTTGGTTCCCTTATATCCCTGTTATAAGTGAAACCATTCAATGATTTTCTCTTTCTTTCTGGATTACTTCGCTGAGCATGATTCCTTCTAGTTCCATCCGTGTCATTGCGAATTGCATGTGTTTATCATTTTTGAATGCTGAATAATATTCCATTGCATATATGTCCCACATCTTCTTGATCCAATCACCTATTTTTGGGCATCTGGGTTGTTTCCATACTTTACAGTGCTGCAATGAACAGTGCTGCAATGAACATACGGGTATGTGTATTCTTTTGGATTATTGCTTTTGTATCCTTTGGGTAGATTCCCAGGAGTGGTACTGTTGGGTCGTATGGAAGCTCCATTTTTAGCAGTTTGAGGAATCGCCATACAGCTTTCCATAGTGGTTGGACTAGTTTGCAATCCCACCAGCAGTGTAGGAGAGTTCCTTTTTTGCCACATCCTCGCCAACATTTGTTGTTGCCTGTATTTTTAATGTGCGCCATTCTCACTGGTGTGAGGTGGTATCTCAGCGTGGTTTTGACTTGCATTTCCCTGATTATGAGTGATGATGAACATTTTTTCATGTACCTGTTGGCCGTTTGCTTCTTTTTTTTGGAGAATTGTCTTTTGAGCTCATCTGCCCGTTTTTCGACTGGGTTGTTAACTTTGTTTTTATTGAGTTGTGTGAGCTCCTTGTAGATTTTTGTTATCAGACCTTTATCAGTTGTATTGTGTGCAAAGATCTTCTCCCAGTTAGTAGGATGTCTGTTAGTTTTGGTTAATGTCTCTTTTGCTGTACAGAAGCTTTTTATTTTTATGTAATCCCAGCTGTTTATTTTATCTTTCACTTCCTTCGCTTTGGAGAATGTGTCTTTAAAGATTTTGCTGAGATGTATGCATGACACCATCTTAACTCAATATTTCTGTAGAACCCTATTTCCAAATCAGGTCATATTCCAAAATTTTGGAGGTTGGGGCTTCATACCATTTTGAGAGGACACAATTCAAGCTATAATAGTTGCCAACTCCAAAATCCAGTTCCCTAGATGATTTGGGAACATGACACTGATGGGGAAGATGGTTAAAAAAAATGCACACAAGCAGATTACACAAGCACATTTCTGCACCCTACCCCAAATCTAGATAAACCCCATCTCTGGGTGTCAGGCAAGACCCTCAGAGGGAGGGTTACCTCAGTGTCTCCATAGCAGCACAAGTGGGAACTTGCTTTACACCATTAGAACAGTCTTGGTAGCCTCCTTTTTGGTTTCCCAGGCCTATTCAGCTCTCACGCTGCTCGCAGATTAGACTTCGTAAAGTGCTTTCCTGACACCATTTTAGATAACATCCTGGTCAACAAACACCTCAATTTCATGTATTTTATAGTGAAAAACAGTTGACCCTGGAACAATACAGATATGACCTGTATTGGTCCACTTTAATATGGCTTCTCTTATAAAAAGATGATATAAACTTAGTTATTAAAATACAGTATATTATCAATATATTTTCTCTTCCTTATGATTTCCTTAATAACACTTTCTCTAGCTTACCTTATTGTGAGATACAGTATACAGTACAAATCACATACAAGATTGTGTTAATCAACTGTTAGGTGATTGTTATTGGTAAGACTTCTTGTCAAAAATAAGCTATTAGGGCCTCCCTGGTGGCGCAGCGGTTGAGCGCTGCGCTGTGGCGCTGTCGGCAGCTCACGATGCGAGTTGGACGCCCGGCCGGGGAGAATCCCACATGGTGCGGCAGACCTCTCCTGCCTCGCCCGCTGCTCCCCTCACAGTGTATTTCTGATCTGCCTGTTCTGCTCCCCACTGTCTCTGGTGAACCCTCTCGCTGCCCCACACCTCTGGCCTGTACCCCAGCTTGTATATATAAATAAATAAATCTTAAAAAAAATAAGCTATTAAAGTTTTGGGGCAGTCAAAGTTATTTATGAATTTTTGACTGATGGGGGTGTGGCATCTCTGACCTCCATATTGTTCTAGAATCAATTACATTGCTGCATTTATTCCTCATAAAACCTTTGAGGTGCACTAATCTAGGCCCCATTTTGTCACTGAGCAGAACTCGGGCAAGAAGTCAGACAGGTGGCCCCAGTCTGTGGGACACTGACTCCATGCTATGTTCCTTGAGGTGCTTTCCAGTGCACAGCGCTGCCACCAGCAAGGTCTAATAGAGTCCATACCCTTTCCTGGGGACTCCACGTTTTCGCCAAGATGTGGCCTCATCCCAATTGACTGGGTTCTCGTGCTGCTGAGCACCTGTACATCTAGTGGGTCTCGAAGGGCCCAGAATGTTCAACCACCATTCTCAAGACCCTCCCCACACCTGTAACCCAGAACCAGGAACAATGGGGAGCCAGTGATCTGGCTTATCACTATTCTGATGTAGGCTCAAGTGTGAGAATTGCTGTCCCGATTCTACCAGTTTACAGGGCTCTGTCCTCCATGCATTCCTGCCCCCACCCTTGCCTTCTGCATCCCTTTCTCTAAAACTGCTCTCCGAAGTCTCCTTTTTGGTTGCCAGCACCCAAATGTCACTTAAGAAGTATTTCTTTACCTCCATGCCTGCTTTTGTAACCTGTTCAGTCATCTCTCCTCAGAATGATCTTCACATATTGTGCCTTTCCGCCCTTATAATACTTTTCTTGCTTTACCTATATTACCACTGTTGCTATGAAGCAGGCAATTTGAGACTAAATGTCTCTTTCCCTCACACAGCTACTGCAGTGCTTGTATTCAGAGATGCGCTCAGTAAAACATTGGATTCACGGACTACTCCTAACCCACAGAACACCTTATATAAAGATAAGTACATAGGGCCTCCCTGGTGGCGCAAGGAGTTAAGTCTCAGCACTGTGAAGCTATCTCTAGTCACTGCAGCACAAGGTTGATTCCTGGCCAGGGAGCTTCCCACATGGGCAGCAGACTTCTCCTGTCTCATCCACTGTTCCCTTCAGCAGTAGATTTCAGTCAATCTGCCTGTTCTGCTCCCCACTCTTGTCTCTGGTGAATCCTCTACCGTCCCCCCCACATACCTCTGGCCTACACCCCAGCTCTTGTACACATAAATAAATAAAATAAATCTTTAAAAAAATAAAGTACATTGGCGTCATTTTGAGAAAAGTCTTAGAAAAGACCTAATATATATTCTTGACAGAGCAAATGTTTTAAAATGACTTCATTGATCTCTCTCGTCAAAATAAGGACCAAGTCTGCTGCGAGTCCGCTGCCTGCCCACAGATGTCCACATGTCACACGCTCACAATTCTTTCCTGCATCCCCCAGCACCTTTACCCAGTGCCTATTTCCAGGGCAGGTAAGATGTGAGGTCTGGGGCCTCCCTGGTGGTGCAAGGGGTTAAGTCTCAGCACTGTGAAGCTATCTGCAGTCACTGCAGCATGAGTTCCAGTTCCATCCGGGCCAGGGAGCTTCCCACATGGCCCAGCAGACCTCTCCTATCTCGCCCGCTGCTCCCCTCAGCAGTGTACTTCAGTAGATCTGCCTGTTCTGCTCTTTGCTCTGTCTCTGGTGAATCCTCTCACCACCTCACACCTCTGGCCTACACCCCAGTTCTTGTATGCATCAATAAATAAATCTTTTTTTTTTTTTAAATAAAGACATGAGGTCTGCCATCAAGTAAGCGGAGCTGAACGCGACACTCCTGTGTGCTCGGGCTTTTGAGTCACAAAGAGCATCTCTTTCTGATCATGCTGTGGTTTGGGCCCTAAGGCAGCCTCTGGTGCATCCTTTTGCCATTTAGTAACTGCAGCACACTCATAGCTCTGTGGGCAACTAAACCTTTATTTATCCCATTTGAATTACTAAGTATAAGACCTCCTCAAGGTATATTTTATCAGAGGTTATATTAATGACTGGTGCTTCAGAGAGACCTAAACATTCTGCATCTTACAACATGGCTACGTAAAAAAGAATTTTGACTAACCACAAATCTAAACTCTTCTATTTGCATCAAAAGCATTGTAGGTATCAAAGGGCCTTTCACATTTTTCAATCTCTCTGGGTATAGCTTCATCACCTTGTCACAATCCCAAAGTCCAAAATACTTCCAAAACCAAGGTTCTTAAGGAACTAACTTGGTAGCAAAACCTGACCTGTTTATAGATTATATTCATCCCACTTAACATGAATTCCAGCATTGCAGAAATGTTTTAGTAGAGTAAAATTTTCTTCTCTAGTGTTCACTGAGGTCTTATCACCAAATATTCAGTATATTCATTGTATTAACCATTTAAACAAAAAACAAAAATTTACATGAAATTCAAAAAAATACATCTGACATTAATGGTAGCAGACATGAGATTAAGAACTTGTCCAAACCTATTTTAACAGTAATAAAAAGCAAAATTTATAGATTGTTTTTTTGTTGTGTGACATGGCATGTTCTGTTGGGGTTGTAGAGACACCATTGATTCTAGAATTTCTGTGTAAACATTGCACATGGACAATCCAGATTATTTTTGATAATATCTGTGGGTTCCTATGAGCTGCCTCAACAAAGCAGCATCAAATATCTTTCCAACAACTCAGAGGTGGAGACCAAGACTGCTGCCATCGCTTCCACATTTATGGGAAACACCCAAGATCACATGGCAGCCATCTTGGGAACCTTGTGACATTTTGACACTCACTCCTACCTGAAGTGTGACACGTGTAAGAACACAGGAAATTAAATTAGAAAGCTGTACTCCTACACATCCATCAGATGAAAACTTTCTGGGATAAAGATTTATCAGTTTAATACATCTTCATGTTATGATGTAGAGCATAAATATTAAGAGTTTTAGTCAAAAGTATATTCTCTGTAATTTTTTTAAATATGTGATGGTAAGTTGAATTTTTACATGACTTTTCTTCTAATAACAAAATTAGAAGAAATTTTCCCTCACATCTGTGTGGACTCCAATGGAGCATTTTGTAAATAATTTCTTTGCTCACGTAGAACTCCCAAACAAGGCCTGAAAAACCCACTACAAAAACATTTCACTTGTTTTATTTTACATGGTAATGACATAAAATGAAGCCTAAATATTTCTTCGGTTGCCTCCAATGCATCTGATTTCTGAGTTGTGAGAGTGCTGTACATAACTTCTGGGTTGTTGTATGAATTGGAAGCAATTTTTGTGACGTGCCCCAACACAAATACCAGCACTGAGGAAACAGGGGTGTGGCTATCCTTGTGTGTGCATACACCATTCCCACTTGGAAGAACGGCAAGACTCATCTCACTGCACTAAACACCTCAGTTAGTCAAAACGTAGGAATAAGAGAACAGAAGTCTTCATTCAATGAGCCAAAAATAGAGAGTGACGATACCATAAGGAAAGGTTGTGGTGTGATCTTATCTGAGATGCTTCTGGCTGAGAATGCAAGGCACTAATTATGGTGGAAATGTGGCAGTTAAAATCATGGGGGCTAGAGGACTGCTCACGTCTTTTCATTCCATTGAACATATCAGACAATGGTGTTGAAACACTACGTACATTTTAGCAACTACTCTTTGGGATGTAGTTTGTTAGCATGAGGGGAAGCCACTGCTACAAGCAAGAACAGAAATGAGCTTCTACTAATATCTCAGAGCCCTTGATCTAATCCACTGGGAGTAAACACATATGACCCCTTCTTTCATTGACATTGTAGGTACTCTTGGGCCTGGGCTCAAGGCTTCCATGGAGGCATATCTCCTCTGAAGGGACTGAGCAGAGTGTCTTTCCAGAAGAATTCTGGCAGAACCAGGGGAGGCTCCAGAAGGACCACAGGCCCCCTTTCTCAAGGACACCCTGTCATGCCAGCATGCGTTACTTTAGTTCAGCGAGCTTCATGTGCATACGAAAGGCAAAAAGCACAATTTTACCTCTTCCCTCCCTTGGGAAACATAAGCATCTGAGCAGATAACTTTGCAACAAGGGTCAAAGCAGAGGCATGGCTCTCTAGCCTGAGCCCACACTGTGTTCACCAGGTAAGCTTTTCAAGTACAGCCCTGCATCACTTAACCATGGGGACACATTCTAAGAAATACCTTTTAAAAGCTATTTTGTTGTGAGAGCATCAGAGTATAATTACACAAACCGAGCTGGTATAGTCCACTGTATACTCAGCTATAGTCTAGTTCATGCCTATTGGGACCACTGTTGTATTTTTGACTCAAATGTCATTAAGAGACACATTGCCCCCTTCCTCCCTCAGGACAACAGTGAGGTCTGGGGTTGGGGAGCAGGCATTGTTTTCCAGATTCTCAATGATGTTCTGGGATGTGATAGCATTGCCACTCTGCTCTCATCAGGAGAGTCTAAACTTACTCAGACACCTACTCAGCCCTCACTTGCTGTCAGTCAGGGGAGGCTGGGTTCCTACTGCCAAAGGAGTAGGAGATGCCCACTGAGCACACGTGGCTGGAGCGCAAGCTGGAGGGGACAGCTAGGTCCACACACAGGAAGACTCTCAGAGGAGAGAACGGTATACTCTGCTGAGGGCAAGTTGAATATCAAATGGCAAAAAGAAGCAGAATTGAGAGGAAAAGTTAAGCCAAATTTAGTAATTTGGTAGAGACTCCTTTTTGCTTTATGGGTTCTTTACATTCTCTATGAGTTAGGTTGAGTCATAGGTGTGATTCTGAAATGCACCATATGCAGAAAGCTCGCCATACCCTCGATGATAATAGTCTATCTTTGTGAAGATGCCATTAATGAATTAAGAATTAACTAGAGAAGTTCACTGGAGAAGAATTCACAGAGAAATTAAAATTTAGGGAAGATATAATATTTTATCCCTCCCCCTAGGCACTCACCTCCTAGCCAACATATACAAAATGAAATTTTAATGGTGCCTGCTAAGCTTATTTGAAAACCAACCCCATCTGGTCCTATAAAGGGCTGTTCAGGTATCCAGGCCATCAATCCCCTCAGTTCTCCAGTCAGAAAACGCTCAAAGGAAGATGGTGGAACTTAAAACTATGTGGAATCACCTCTCATTTCGCCCCAAATGGTCCTCATTTTTACCTCCATCATAGTTGGAAATGTTAAGTATAAGTAAAAAGACTGAGTTTTTTTGGGTCAGGTGTATTAAAATATAATCAAAATAGAAATATTAGGTATATACAGGATAGTATAAGCCAAACATGTGATATAGCATTTTTCCATTCAAAGCTTACAGTAGAAAAATTTAGTAAACAAAATCTCTTGTATCCTTTGCACAGTGGCTCACCCGAGCCTTACACACTCATTTTCCTTCATATACTGTATAAATAGTCTCACACACATCTTACACAATTTAGAAAAGATTGCTGAATCACAAAAATAACCCCAAATATGGCATTTTTACTTTCCAAAGTGCAACTACAGTTAATATTTCATCATTAAAACAATGTTCAAATTATTTGAAGCAATATAGAAAATTCTCATTTTGGAAGGTCCTATTAGGTGCTGCAGAAATTAGAATCTTACTATTCTTCCAAACTACATTGTCAAAGAAAGTCTGTATACAGGAATTGAGGGAATTGAAAAGTTGGGTCATTTAAGGTTTTTTTCCTCAAGAGAGAGCGTTTTCTGAGGCTCTTCTCTCTCCTGGGTGGTCTGCACAAGCCCCTGAGAGTCAGTCCCACAGGTCACACAGCAGGTGGCATCTCAGGAGCGACCCTGGGCTGAAGGTGGGCACGGCTGCTACTGCCTCACACCTGGGAGGAAAGTGTTCAGCAACCTCAGATTTTAGGAGGGGCAATCATTAAAATCTGGAAAAGACATTTTTAAGCTTCTGAATTCCCCTAATAGGTAGGATTAGTAATTTTAAACAAATAAGCCAAAGCATAGAGAGAACACAAAGAAGGGTCCAGATAGGGATCTGGTTATCCTAGTTTCATAGATGAGTTCAGTTGTGCTGCTATTTGGAACTGATTGAAATGGCCTCTGAACCTTTGAGTTACATGCCCAGTTGTAAACAAGAGGTGAAAGTGGGTGCATTTTGGACAGCAGAGGTGTTTTCTTCTGTGAAGGGGGGCAGATGTTGGCCCAGCAAAGCGAGACTGCCAGCCGAACTGTCCAAGCTGCAAACTGGTGGGCGTCGTCAGGCGATGAGAATACTTTTCCGCATCCAGCGTGTTCTTCCTGAGTAACATAGCCTCACTGTCAAGAAGCAGGGTGGCAGATGATCCCAGCGCACGGAATAACTAGTGCAAACAACCAGTGATTGTTATTATTCCTTTTGTAATAAGGCAGCTGTCCCTGTGTGTGGCTCTGACTCTTCCTGGCTTTAAGGCTGTTGCTGATACTGGCCCTCCGTGGCCGTGTAGAAATCATCCAGGACGCTCTGTAGGTAGTCGAATGTTGGCCTCTCCTCTGCCCTTTCTTTCCAGCACATTTTCATGATGTCGTAGAGCTCCTCTGGGCAGTTCTCCATGCGGGGCATCCTATAACCCTGCGACAGGGCAGTCATCACGTCTGCATTCGTTCTCCCTAAGGCATAACAGAACACAAAACAAACCACTTAGAAATTTAATAGAGGGGTAAGTGTCGCAGTGGCCTTTTTGCTGCCACATCCTCCATCCATTATCGACAAGCTTAGAGTCTGTTATGGACTGCACTGTGTCCTCGCAAACTCATATGTCACAGTCCTGGTCCCCAGTACCTTAGAATGGGACTGCCTGTAGGATTTTTGAAAGGTATCAAGATAAAATTAGGCCTCTGAAGTAAGCATTAACAATCCTACTGGTGTAAATAACAGAATAGGATACCTGGGTGTCAGGCATAGAGAAGGGGCATGTGAAGACCCCTAAAGACCATCATTTGCAAGCCAAAGAGAGCCAATCCTGCTGACACATTACTCTCAGATTTCTGACTTTCAAGATTTTGAGAAAATAAATGTCTGTTGCTCAAGCCACCAACCTGTGGTATTTTATTACTGCAACCCTAAAAAATGGATGCGGAAGCTAAGGAAATTGCTGCAAGCAATTAACTATATGAGTTTTGGTAGAAAGGGGATGAGAACAGTATCAATTTGCTAAAGAAAAGCAGCCAAACGTGGTAAGTGTAGTGTGGAGAAGTATTTGAGTAAGGCTGGAGGCACTGGAGTGAAAGAACTCACCAGAAGCAGGAAAGAATAGGAAAGGCACGTTTATTGAAATACACTGCTAAGAGGAGCAGTGGGAGAGACGGGAGGGGCCTCCCCATGAGGGAGGACTTAAGGCTCTCTTATACTCTGTTTTCCAGGGCTTTCTAACTTGGGCAACTAGTTTGTACCCATTATCTGCGGGGATGTCTGGTCACAGGCGCTGGCCTTTGACAAGGAAACATGTCCTGGCCTCTGCTTCTGCATTCCTGGAGCTGGGCTGGCTCTCTGGTAATGGTGGTGGGTCTTAGGGCCTTGGCCAGGAGGGAACCTTTCCATTCCCTTAACTAGCCACGCCTCCCAAACACGCCTGCAGGCTGGAATGGGTGGGTGGGTGGGTGGGTTTGAGCTTTTAGACGTATTAAATGGTATCCCGACAATAAGTAGAAGACAACGCAAGTGCTCTTGCATGATGCAAGGATATTGGACTTGACTGAAACTTTTTGAATTACTTTTTCAAATCCAGTCCCAATCCTTAATCTCAATTTCTTTTGTGGCATATTTTCAGCTTCCATCTGTAATACCAAGGGAAAATTTCACATACATTATCTCATACCATTATTATTTTTTAAAGTCAGCTTTTCACTGTAAGTTTATTTAAGGAAGTCAGGAGCCTTACTCCATCAGACCAACTGATTATATTCCAATCATTAAATTGTTTCAGTCTTCAGTTCAGTCCAGGATCAAAGTTCACTCTGGAATTTGCACATTCTCCATATGTGGTAAGGAAACCAGGGAACTATTCCTACTGAGCTCTGGAAGCTTTTAATATGGTCAGTGTCTCAGGTTAGTTCAAAAGCTGAACTGCTGACTTTCATAATGAGAATAACTTTAAGGGGCAAAAAGACCATTTTATTAAGTTTTGCCTGCATTATTAAAATTGGACAGAGTAAAGGGCACACTTAGCAGTTTCATCTCTACCTAGCCACATATGGACCTTTTGCCTGTCTTGTGGGGACCTTATTCTGTAGGGCTATGAGCTCCTCTAGAGCAGTATGTACCCTACATAGAATATATACAACATCTGGCATATGAGGTGCTGCGTTAATTTCCTTTCCTTTTCATTCCTATCTCCTTTCTATAGTCACAGGTTTTACTACTTGTGGTCACTGGAAAGGTTCTAAAAGATAATTAGCAGATTTGGAGAAAAATGTATTTTACTAGAATTTAAACAATACCTTTGTGTGTGGGGTGTGTGTGTGTATAAGAACTGGGGTGTAGTCCAGAGGTATGGGGGGGTGGAAGGATGGGGTGAGAGGATTCACCAGAGACAGAGTGGGGAGCAGAACAGGCAGATCCACGGAAATACACTGCTGAGGGGAGCAGCTGGTGAGACAAAAGAGGTCTGCTGACCATGTGGGAATCTCCCTGGCCTGGGATCAAACTCAGGCAGAGTGGTGATAGTGCTGAGACTTAAACCCCTGGGTTACCAGGGAGGCCTTGAAACAAAACCTTTTAAATTTATTCTCTAATCAGCACCTTTCAAATTATGGGTCATCATTTATCTGGGATCAACAAGTTGATTTTTTAGAAAGTGACCAATACTTTAAAAATAAATGATAGCACAATAAAACAGAAAAAATCAGAATGCACTGCTAAAAGTCAGTGTAGCTCTGTGAAACTTGTTGGAGTATGTTTCTGTATAGTTCTTACCTCAGGTTGTGACCAGAGAACTCTTAATTAACCTTAACTAACCTTTCTTCTAAAGATACAGTGACTGAAGGGCCCTGCTGGATTTCGATCTTTAAAGAAGACATACTATTTCTGTCTTGGAAGAGCCTTTGTTTTTGAAACTGAAAGATCCAAGCAAACATTATAATCATTAAGATCTCTTAAGAGTTGTTTACATGGTGAATTAATTTTGCTCAAGTATACTTCCGAAACACCATCTTCAAACATTTGTGTAACTGGAGTGCTGTAACTGGAAGAATTCATTTGATTCTCATTGTTTCGAAGCCAAGGGGCTGATTTGCATCACTTCCTTTATTTGGGGTTCTGTGCTCCACAGAATTACGTGGCTTCAGCATTACTCTGGATCTCTTTTATGAGTCAAGTTTACCTGGATACATTCGAGAAGAAATCACCGTGTTTCCTTCTCCCTGTGCCTTGATGAAAGGCTGTGGTGCTGATGGGAGGACTAGTATCCAGGTGACATAAAGAGCAGCCTGCAAACTTGGTTAGGTCTGTCCTTCTCACTTTCTTCCTGGAGAATTCTTAGTTGCATAAATGGTCAGAGTGTGCTCAAGAAGTTGAACATTCTAGGGCCCCTTGCCTCACTGCAGACATTTTCTTCCTCACTCTTTCATGTTCTCCTAACTTTGAAGAATATCAGTGAGGTGGACTGTGCTTGGAGAACTTGACTTGAGAGGAGAAGAAAAACAAGGAAATCTAAAATCTAGCTTTTAATGTACAAGTAAATCAAGAAACAAAATAAGACTGTTAAATGACAAGTCTTATGGAAAAAAGGGAAAAGAAAGAACTATACCAGATCCCAAGATTAAACCTAATGCTGGGCAACTGGTCTTTTGATAGCTTAAGGAAAGCAAACACCTGTGGGCTAGTCATCTTAAGAGGCAAAAAATTTCATATTCCATCTTTCATTCTTTCAAAGAGCATTTATGGTTAGGAGCATCCCATGGATTAGGAGCTGGCTCAGAGCTCTCAGAGATATCGAGATGAGTAAGACAGTCTTGTCCTGAGTGATATACAGTCCAACAGGGAAGATGCCCTCAGGAGAAGTGGTAAGTGGGGGGCAGGAAGTGACATCAGGGGTGGGTAGGCATTAGCAGAAATTAAAAATTATCAAAGGAGCAGGGGAAGGAGCAAAAGGTAGTTCATCAGAGATGAGTACAGGAACAGGGGTCGGTGACAGGAGATTGGAACCCAGCAGCTCCAGGAACCATGACAGTCATCAAAGACACAGGGCCCTTTGTGTGTGTGTGTGTGTGTGTATACACAGAAGTACTGGCTATCATAGAACCAACCTCCCACCAGTAATACTACCAAAAGGACAGGGTTATTATTATTTTTTTCTGAGCATTGCTTCCAACTGAGGTGAGCATTTAAACAGGATGAGTATGCATAAATAAATAAATCTTAAAAAAATAAACAGGGTGAGTTTCTTGATTCTGATTTACATATAGCATGAAGATGCCACATATATCTGGTAAGAAACAGGAAAGATGTGGTGCCTCAGAAAACTTTGTTGTTTTCAAACCTTTTTTCTCTTTATAAGAAAAAAACAAAACACCATCCACAAAGATCCCATTATTTTCTTCAGAAACTGACAACACAAATGTGATTACAGTTTTGGTTTTAAGATAGCTGAAGTAAGTAAGGATCTTTAGCCGCTCCCCCTCCCCTTTAATTCATCCCCAAAACAAAAAAAGAGAACAAGAAACAGAAACTGTAACTCCATTTTTGATAAAGTTAGGAGACCCTGGTAAGTAGAGGAAGAAGTGGTCTGAGTCGAAAAAGGGAATGCGAAACCAGAGCGTGCACTCAGGACCCCCAGGGCCAGTGGAGGCGGAGGGCAAAGTGGGATGGAAGACACAGAGAAAGGCTCAGCACAGAAAATCGCGACACTGCTGACATGTCATGTTGGAGAGGGGTCATTATGCTGAGTGAAATAAGCCAGACAAGAATGGACAAAGACAGCATGAGTTCACTTACAGGAAGTGGCTACAGGAGTCAAATTCACAGAGAATACAAATTAGAGCTTGCCAGGGGCCAGGGGCTGGGGGGATAGGAGTTACTATTTAGTGGGGTAAAGATGTTTGGTTTGCGGAGATGAAAAAGTTCTACAAGCAAATAGTGACAATGGCCACACAACTGCAAATGGACTTAACACCACCGAACTGTACATACCTGCAGATGCGTCAAATGGTATATTTTATTCTATGTATATTTTATCATAGTTAAATACAAACACACACACATACACACACACAAGATGTCGATGCCCCCTCCCCAGTGCACCTCCAGAATGCTGAGTTAAGCTCAGAGCCACAGGCAGGGCTGGGGAGATGATCTTCTGAAGAAACTGGATGGCCCTGGAAAAAAGACTTGATATCCTGACCCTTGAGGGCACTGATGATGAACCCAGTGGTCCAGGTCCCTCACCCCCATTAAACATCTCATGGTGGAAAGGTGGGAAAACAAGGCCTTGGAGCAGAGTGGAAGGACAAAGGGACAGGGACAAAAGAATAGAGGTGGACTCAGAGTCACTCAGGAGCTCTACCATCTTGCCAGCACTTGATTCAGAAAGAGAACAGAAAATGGACAAGAGGAAATTTTCAGAGAAGCAATATATGAAAATTTCCCAGAATTTGTGGCTACAAGTTTCCAAAGAGAAGGGCCAGAACAAGTTCTCAGCATAACACGAAAACAACCAAGGTACACTGCTGTGAGATTTCCAGGATGAAGAGAGATCATGAGTTCTTCCAAAGAGGAAATGAGATTCTAGGCAGAGGATGAAATCAGAAGCAATCAGTCCATGGTCCAGAAGTTACTTCAGAGCTGGATTTGGTGAAGGAAATTTGTTTAAAAGTTTAGGTGAAAATATTTGGTATATCAGCATTTGTAACCTAAGCAAATTAGATAATCACAATTATTTAATTATTTAATTTTATTCAGGAAATGAGTCTTTCAACACACAGTGTTATTTGGGAATGTATTCTATCTTTTAAGTATGAATTAGAGGCAGAATATTAATGTTTCATGCATATCCACTTTTCATGCAGACAAACCTCAAAGTCATGCACAGCAACAACAGTGCATTTGGAGTTCACTCATCAGTGGGAATAAGCGAACACTTGGAAGAAAAAAAAATTTCGTCCTTTGAGTCTATGGGAGCTTAAAATCTGAAAACGGTACAAAATGTTGTTGAAGTGGACTAACAGTAACTGAAAACAAAGGGTTTTTGAGATTTATCCAAAATAAAATTAGTGTAAAACCCTTTTGTAATGAGTGTGTTATGAAAAAACCCTTTACTAAGTTATATTCCGATGAGCAAGGAAGATCGTGATGTTAGATGTGCTACTCAAAGTGCCCATTTTAATGAGTAGGATTACAACTGGGAAATACTACTTCCACACTATATTACTACACATTTGATATTTCACTACTTGCATTTTAACAAGTCATTTTATGGATGAATGATATGACTTAGTTTCCTGTTGCCAGAGATATGTTCTATGCTGGTGTCTTCAGTTTTGGCATGAAGCCAACGTGTGCAATTAGTATGCTTCTAATTAGATCTGCATGGATATCCCTGGGAGGTTTTTGACCAAAACAGAAATTGATAACAGTGGTTGCCTAGGGTGTCGTGGAGGGGCTTGTATGGCTGGAGAATGGAGAGAAAGATACACTGTACCATTTAATTCTTTGTAACTCTTGAATCTAGAACCATGTGACATATTATTTAATAATAAGTAGTGTGGGGAGAAAGCTTTACTTAAGGGATAAAAGTAGGAGTATGTAGGGTAAATGAAAGATTGATCAGGATTTTCCGTCCTACCACCATTAGGTTTAATGATGGACACCTGCGGTCCCGCACGCATGCGGGATGGCGGCAGCTGGAGTAGGGTGTGGGCCTGCGTAAGTGGGTGTGGACAGACTGTGCAAATAAGGGCATCGCCCTAGAAGCAGCAGCAGCAGTGCACAGAGTAGAAGTGGCAGCGGCCTATTCAGCGTGCAGCAGAGGCACCACGAGAGGATGCCAGAGAGCCCAGAGAGCGTGAAGATTCGCGCTGGGCTAGGAGGCCTGCCAGCCTCCCGGCCACCCGGTCACCTTGCCTGTCTGTACCTGGTTGTCTGACTACGAAAGATAATTAAAATCCTGAAAAGCCACCAAGGGCTCCAGGACTCCTCCTTGACCCATCTGCCTGAATCATAGGAAACCTGCACTGTGCCTTGCTGGCACTACAAGCATAATATTTAGAAAAAGGAGCAGCAAATACTACAGTAAACAACCAAGACTCCTGAAAGCAGATGCCCTGGAAGTGTGTCATCAGAGATGAGGCCAGGGAAACAATTTTTCATTAGAAGCCGTTTGCACTACCTGCCTTATTAACCTGCATCCATCACATAGACAGAATTAACATATTCAGCAAAAACACAATCACAAAAATTTAGGAACCAGAGATTTAATAAGAAAATCTGTAACATACTATCTCATTGACCGAGGAGAGTAATGTTTTGATAATAAGACACCTTTTAGTCATTATTACCTCTGAAAATATGTTCACTTTACATGTGATTTTCTTATATTCTTTTCCTCCTTTTGATATTACTAAGTCATATGGCTTCTAGAAACACTTAAAAAAAAACCAAAGAACAAAACTGAACATAGCCAACACTTTTCCAGGTAAAGAACATACTCTCCGGTAACTCAGCTCTTCCCCTGTGGGACACTCAGGCCCTTGGCAGCCTCGTGGCTTCCTTGCGGAAGCTCCTCTGCTGCCAGGATCACTGCATAAACCAGGGGCCCCCTCTCCCAACAGGGAATGCTGCACCACTCATGCACTCTCCGCAGCAGCTGCACCATCCACAGACTGGCAGCTACTTGAGAATTACCACCCTCTTGCTACTGGAATTAGCTCTGGGACAGGGCTGTGACCGTACATCCCGGTGCACATCAGGTGTGCCTGGCACTCACAGGTAGCTTCTGAATAAGGGAATGTTTAAACATCAAAGATTTAATCTTAAATTTGCCTTATCCGTAACTTTTGTTAGAAATCACAAATTAATAAGAAAGGGAAGGCTCAGGGGAAAACCCCTGTTCTTGCACAGCTCCTGGAAAACAAGAGGGGTGCGTAGATTCTGGCCTTGGGCTTCCGGTGTTAGGAATCTGGAAACAGTGAATGATGTCCTTATCTCCAGAGAGTTAAAGGTCTGAAGGATCTCTTACTGATAAACAGAGGTGATTATTTCCTGAAAGTCAGGGATTCCACAGCATTTTATTGAAATCCTGTTTTAAAACTAACAAAAAAGCACTGCAAATTCTCTCCTGTTTCCTCCTCCATCAGGTGCACTGCTTAGGAGCACCTGTGTCTACCTCTCATACAGCCTCATATCCACAGCACCGTTGATGGTGCAGGACCATTCTAGGTACTAAGTGGTAGAATTAATAAGTGAAGGAAAAGCATATGCACTCAATTAAATGGGAAGGCAGAGAAGTATCTAAGGAAATTTTAGAACTCTTCCAATAAAGCTAACCAAAATCAAGTTCTAGCACAGGGGCTCATTCTTAGCTTGTGGTGAGTTATTTTTTATGCCTTATATTGTTTAGTTTTGGGCTAATATATACTACTTGAATGAAAGTAGGTAAGTAAATGATACCTGGGTAGGGTATTTTCCCATAGGTGACGATTTCATACAGGAGAATTCCAAAGGACCAAACATCAGACTTAATAGTGAAACATCCAAAATTGATGGCTTCAGGAGCTGTCCACTTAATGGGGAATTTAGCACCTACAAGAGAAAGACAAGAGTCTTATTTGATCCTCTCAGTAGAAACAGTAAAATTCATGGGTGTGTGATAATCACACTTTCCTTCTTTTGGGAAAATTTTAATGATGTGTTTTAAATCGGTAACATGTGCATGGTACAAAAAAGATGTTATGCTAAAAAGGTTTGCCTCCATCTTCTGCTTCCCTTTGGGTATTCCCTTCTTAAGAAGCAATGTTTCTGCTGTATCCTAACAGGGATATAATAACTAGTGCACTATAAACAAGACAAAAACATGACACAGAAAATAAAGGCCTCTATTCTGAGCTTGGACATTTCCCCCTGAACACCAGACTCTAAAGCATCATTTAGTGGCCAGATTTTCTCTAATGAACCCATACTATGGAACACAAATATCTCCTAATGTGTATGTTTTTTGTGGAGAAATGTTTTTTTGTTTTTTTAGCTCACACCAATAGGAATTTCACATGTAACTCCTAACTTTACTGTCTCTTGTTTTCATTATTAAGCATTTAGGAGCTGGGTAGCAAGCTGATCTGCCTAGAATGAGCTAATGACAACAGTGTGCTTCTCGTAAGGAGAGGTGAGACTAAGAGATGTAAGACTTAGCCAGGGCATCAGAAAGACACACTTAGTTCAGGTAGAACCCACAGGTCACCCTGAGAACCGTAGGGGTTCAGACAGAGCCTGTCACTCAGATATACTGGAAAGACTAGGAATTACCACCAATCATACTTTTTTTTTTTTAAGTATTCCCTTTTATTATGTCTTTGCTTTAGAATATTTTTGTAGTGTAGTCAAAATTGGAAATCTGAATGAGAACAAGGCCAGAGGAAAACCTCAGGGAGCAGCTATAGTGTGCAGAGGTTCTTTGAACCTTCCAGCATCAATCTACCCCCAACTTCTTCCCCTTTCACAGGGCAGAAGCCTGGGGAGGGGGGGGGGCGGAGCTGGGGGCAGGGACTGGACCAGGATTGGGAGATTGGCTCAGGCACCAAGCCACCAGGTTTGAGTCCCAGTTCTGGTGTGTCCTTAATCAGTCACTTTCTCTCTTCTTGGCACCTGTATTCCTAACATAGGAAAACAAGAGCACCTCCTTGGGTTGTTAGGATGAGGGGACTGTTCTGTGTGCTGCCCACAAGATAAATGCCAATGAGTAGTGAGTACATTGTGGCCTTGAGATCATGCTGTTTAGTTAGAGAGCCTGAGAGCTCTGCAGTATTAGCTTTCTCGAAAGAGAATGGCTATTTTGGGAGAGAATCTAGACAGATTCAGCAAAGCCAGTGGAATAAATTCTAGCTCACATATCTTCAGGCTAGAGCTCTTAAATTTTAATTTCTATGGGATTTTAGTGAGCTGCTGAGTCTGTTCCTTAACTATACAGTTATGCTGATGAAGATACCTACCATTTAGGACTATTGCAAAGTTAAATGAGATAATTTATGAAAAGCACTTAGAATAGTGCCTGTCACCCTGCAAATGCTCACTACGTTTTGATTTTTTTTTAAACTCCTCTTTCACAAATGACTTTCCTTCACCTGATTTTTCTGCTAAGATAAATTAAAACCAAGGACAAGAAATAACCCACTTGTGAGAACAAAGGTTTGAGGCAAGAGAACCACCTTAAACATGGAAGACCCAAGAATGTTGAGTCAAGACCAAGTATTCGATCTGTCATCACCTTTGTCAGTGCTTCCAGAAAACACACATGCAGTTAAAAGGGCAAGCAATAATTGTATAATACTACAATAATTTTTAGTAACCTCAAGAAAATACTTGACTCTATCAGAAGAGAGAAAGCACTGTAAAAATCTCCACTGGGCTTGTTGTGAGACCATCAGAATCCTTAGATCACAAGCAACAGGAAAAGGCAGTGATGCCCAGGCAAGGCCAGGCCCCAGCACGGTGCCAGGGCTGGGAGATTTAAGCCATTCTGTTCATTTGTGGCCATATATACATATTATAATATGAAACATGGGAAAATAGAATGTGCTTTGTAGCATAGTATTTATTTCTGTGTGTGATAATTTCCATGTTTTAATTTGTAATGAGAAGACTAGGATATAGAATTATGGTTATAAATATTTTCTCTACATTTAAGGAAATTGTACTTAATTGAGTGAAAAGCTTTAATAAATAATATAAACAAAGGCTCTTGATCATGTCAGATCTTCCTTGTTTTGCTATGTTTAATTGAAATTCATATGATAGCTTTGTAAACTTTATAGAAACATCATGTGAAATTAAGTGGGACAGTAAATTTTTTAACACAAATATTATTTTAGAATGGAGTCATAAACAGACAAGTTGGTACATTCTGAATATTTTATCGAGTGGTTTCTTAAATGATGAGTATGATGTAATTGCTTAGTTAAAAACAGGCCAAAATCGAAAATAAATCTAAACAATAACAGACCATCTAAAGAATCGTTATAGAACATACCTTCCCTTGCTGTGTACTCGTTATCTTCAATTACTCGAGCAAGACCAAAATCAGCAATTTTGCACATGAGTGATTCAGAGACCAGGACATTAGCTGCCCGTAGGTCCCGGTGAATATAGTTCTTCCTTTCGATGTATGCCATTCCCTCAGCAATCTGAAAGACAGAATAAGGTGCTCGTTTCAGATTTAGGGTAGGTTACCATAGATGGCCAGAGAGGAAAACCAAAGAAGTTGAGTTCCTAAAATCATTTCATGCATATTATTCTCATCATTCAAATTTCAAAAAGCAATGAATAAATTCACATTCCCCATTTCGAGTCCTTTCTAAAATAACTGCACCCCAAATCTCCAATGATAATATTCACTTTTCAACATGACTTTTTAATAGCTACCTGTCTCAATATTTTCTTTTATAAAAAAATATATTTTTTTATTGTTATTTATATCTTTTACATTTTGTATTCCCCTTGGGTAACCCACCACCAATTCACCCGTGTCTCAATATTTTCTAATGTATATAGAACCTTTTAAAGACTACTAAATTCTTGCAGTAGATATACAGATGTCATTGTCCTAGTTTTCAAATGAAAAAAAAAAAAAGCTGAAGAAAGTGGCATGCTAGTACAAATAAATGACTGGAGTATCCTGAAGCGGACACCCTAGGTCAGCAGCATCCTAGGGGTCAGGTTCATCAAAGTCCACAGACCCAGTTCTCCCAGTTCTCTCTGCGGTCCTCTCCAGGGTGGCCAGAAAGTGTCACCCCAAGACAAAGCATGACAGCAGGAGAGGAAAAATCAAAGATTTAAACAATAAAATAGGGGAGGCAAACCATTTCTCATCACTTACTACAAAGTCAGAAATTTAAGGAAATCAAATAGGTCTTTTAAGGGAAACATTAGCGGATTATAAAGATAAGGAAAAGCAGAATCCAGGCAAGCAGTTAGAGGGAAAGCTCTAATTTGGGTTAAATGACACAACGGAAGTGTTCTGCCAGCTTCTACCTTGAATTTCAAGTGGCACAGTTGGGAGGCCCTGACTTTCCCTACTCATTTGCAATATCATCCCTCATTTTTTTTTTAAGATTTTATTTATTTATGCATGCAAGCTGGGGTACAGGCCAGAGGCGTGGGGCAGCGAGAGGGTTCACCAGAGACAGAGTGGGGAGCAGAACAGGCAGATGGACGGAAATACATTGCTGAGGGGAGCAGCAGGCGAGGCAGGAGAGGTCTGCTGCGCCATGTGGGAATCTCCCTGGCTGGGCGTCGAACTTGAGTCAGCCGCTGCCGACAGCTCCACAGCACAGCACTTAACCACTGCGCCACCAGGGAGGCCCTCATCCCTCATTTTTTAACTCAATTCAAATTCTGGTTTCAGTCAGGCCATGTTTCCTAACAAAGGACTGTCTGGTTTGTCATTACTAGGTGTGCTTCTTCCCCAACTTGGAAGGCCTTTCCTTCTCCCAGTCAGTAGCAGGCGTGCCTTTCCTGAAATGCTCTTGGATAATTTCTCTTCCCTCTACACCCTCGGTGGTCAATTTGTGTGAAACCCATTTGCACCTACTAATCATAGCTCTGTCATTATTTTTATACTATTTAATATGCTTGTCAGGCCAGAGAGCAAACCCCTCTCTGAGAAGTCACATATCTTTTCTGTTCTCATCTGATCTGTTAAAACCTCTGAACTTGTCCCCAAACCTTTTCCTGAACCAAAGAAGTTTTTTGAAAATGTTGGGTTTTTAGCAGTACCAGAATTCTATTTTGTTGGCACATGGCTGCAGCTTTTGCAGGAGTTTGGCAAAGGATATTTCTATGGCCATTAAATCTGGCACATAATAATCACTGTGTGCAAGGTAGGCCTCACAGCTGTCAGCCCAGTGGTTCATATCTGGTCGGTACCAAGGAACTGTCTTGAACAGAGAAAATCACAAATCATAAAGAATGAAAGAGATCCGATTTTTTTTCTTTAATAGAAACAACTCAATAACATGTAAGTTTTGTAACCAAGACTAATGTGTGGCACTGGAGCGGGGCAGAAATGCTGGAGAAGAGCTAGGTGCTTTGCCTGTCAGGCAAACATGGGGTCCAATCCCTGTCTGCCAGTTCAGTTATATGTTACTTCTGTGAAGGACTGAGCTACTGTATTCCTCTACAATATTTTAATCCTTTGTGTAAGTCCAGCGAGGTCATTCCTTGCTTAAAACTGGCCTTGAGACAATCTGAACTCCCTAACACTGGCCCAAGCTCTGTATGACTGGGTCCCTGGTCAGCCCCCTGCCTCCTCAATGCAAACATCTTCCGTCCAGCCCACTGGCTTTCACACCTGACTCTGCTTGGAACATCCTCTCCCTGCTCCTTTCATCTGGCCAATTCATTCTGCAGGTGAGCTGAGCTATCACCTCCAACAGGAAGCCTGGCCAGACTCCTTCCCCTCCAATGTGTGTGGCCCCAGGTCTCCTGCTCCTCACCTATTTACTTATGATTATGACAGGAATTAAGACACCTAGGGCAGGTGTAGAGTGTGCATATTCCTATTCTCAGGTGCTTATGTAACATCCTGATAATTATATACAAACTGGGCCAGGAGTCCGAAAAAGCCCCAGTTGGCTATAATCCCAGTTTAAATCTGAAACTGCAGTTGACAGCAGCAATCAGAAACCCATGCTGGACACTCCTGCAAGGAGTGAGTCACACAGCGATGTGCCAGGGGCAATGACAAAGTATCCCGGACCCACACTTCTCACCTTGATAACAGAGTAAGACATCTTAAAAACTTGTTGGTGGGGATTTTATTACACCTATCTAAATGCACACAAATCTGAATGCATTAAACAATGATTCTCTGAAATAACAGACTTGCAACAAACCTAGTTTATTTTGGCTTTCCTTTTCACATCAGAGTGCTTTAAGGAGCTCATATTTCAAACAATAATAATAGTACTGTATTCACCAAGACCATGACTCCAAAACTTGGCATTAACCAACTTGAATAAACAGATACAGGAACAAAATAAACGCTTTCAGCTAGGACTTGCTTTTGAGGTCATTAAAGACTACAACTCTTTTCTTATGTAAAATTCATTTTTTCCCTGGCCTAAATGTATTATTCTTTCTTGGTTTTTTTTCTTTGTTTTTTTTTTTAAACACCTTAATATTTCTTTTTTTACTTCTATTTACTTTGGCTAAACTAACTCCGGCTCCATTTTGCAACACCAGGAAGAAATCAGAGACTACCCTGGCTAATGGTATCTAGGATCAACTTTTATTTCATGGAATACCTTCTTCCTCCCCCAGTCATCAACATGGTAGAAAGAGCTGTTGCAAAAACACATCACACCAAGGCTCAGGTGCCCATGGAGAATGGGAGGGGGCCAGAGAAGTATCCACCTCCCCCTTCCTATTGCTCCATTAACTCAAAAGACTGACTCGTAAAAGAGTTACATAGAGTCAGTCAGGTCTGCAGAGAAAATAATCTGTTTAACTCAAGTGATTGTGTTATGCTCACAGATATTTTCTCTGATGATGATGATGATAGCTAGGTAGTTGATTGACAGGTAGGTAGGTTAGTAGATGCATGGATAGGTAATAATAGATAGATATTAATAACCGAAGGAGCGACAATGAGCAACTATGTACCAAACACAACCTTTACATCCAATTCTTGTTTCACCTGAATAACAAATCTACAAAGTAAGTTTTATTTCCAATGTACAAGAGAAAATGGTTCAAGAACCTGCTGAAAGCCAGCGTGAAGGAGAGCGTCAGGATTCACACCCAGTGCCTTGTAACACTGGACTCCAAAATACCACATGAATAGCAGAGATCAGCTAGCTATCGAGATGCTGCTAGAACTCAAATTTTTCATTGAGAGAATACTTTTGTACTGAGAAGAGGGAAAAATGCTTTTGAAGTTTCCTTTTAGAACTCAGTGTTGTTCAGCCCAAATTTCACCTGTTAGGAAGGGAATTCCAAACTCTCCCCAGTAGAGTTTAGGGTAACTACTGCAGGAAGTATGCATACTTATTTTGTGTTGTCTTATTTTGTCTTTTTAGAACAGCATTTCCCAACCTTTTTTTTTTTCATTATCATGACACCAAGGAGGAAAAAATTAGTTCGATTTACACGTTAAATTAAAGCTTATTCTTAGCAGAAGTAAAATACAGAGAAATAATATTTTGTCAAGTGGGTCTGAGGTGTGATGGGGGGCACACACTATTGTAATATCTAAGATTTCCTCATTTCCCAAGAACCAATTTTCATTCCCAAAGGAGCAATATTGTGCCCATTTAGAGGCATGGTCTAGAAGCATCTTCTAGATGCTAATCGGAGCAAAGGAGGTTTAAAGTCAATTTTGCCCTATGACTCAAAAGAGGGCATTTAGGGTCTCCCCATGGCCCAGGGGTTAAGTCTCAGCACTATCACCATGAGGGACTGAGCTCGATCCCAGGCCAGGGAGCTAACCCACATGGTGCACACCTCTCCTGTCTTGCCTGCTGCTCCCCTCAGTAGTGTATTTCAGTAGGTCCCCTGTTGTGCTCCTCACTCTGTCTCTGGTGAATCTTCTCACCCCTCACACCTCTAGCATCCACCTCAGTTCTCGTATGCATAAACAAACAAAAATAAATCTTAAAAATAAAAAAGATATGGGTTCCTCAAAAAATAAGTTCATAATTAAAAAAAAAAGAGGCATTTAGATGGATGATGCTGTATTGTTAGCCTGGATGAGGTTAAGAACTGTCAGAATGAAAACAACCAGGCTAAAATTAAGGCGGCAAATATTTCTTCATCCAAATGACCCTATATTCTGTAAAAAAGCAATAACTGTCATTCCCTCTGGAACTCTGATGGGGCCAGAGGGAAATTACTTTCCCAGAGTCATACCAAAGGTTAGTGCAATGGTTTGGAAGGGATTTTAATTTCCCTTCTGTGTATTTAGTGGTTAAATTAAATCTTAACCCTGGAGCCAGTATTTCCTAACTCTGGCTATGAATATGAGGAGCTTTCAGATGATACTACTCTCTGGGCCTCACCTTAAACTAATTCATCTTGAATCTATAGGAGAGAGGCCTCTCAGGATTCTGAGGTGTGGTGCAGGGTGACCAGTCCAGGCCCCCGTGGTGACAGGTGTGGTCCTCCCACCCATAGCAGCCTTGACGTCACCTGGGGGCTTGCCAGAAGTGTGGCATTTGGATTCTGACCCTGATTTATTCAATCAGAATCTGAATTTTTACAAGATTTCTGGGTGATCTGTATGTGCTGAAGTTGAAGAAGCATTGCACTTGATCATATGCTTTAAACCTAAGCTATTTTAGGAGGAAAGTTCTATACAGATGGGACAAAACCTCAGTCTCAATGCATTGCCTATAAACAATTCCACAAGTACGTGGATGAAGTTCTCTTCAGCCTTGGGACAGGAAGTCCCCACATAAGTCAGCGGAAAAGAGCCCATGTCGGGAGCTGGAGATGCCAGGGGACAGAGGGGTACAGGGGTAGGTGACAGCAGCTGGGGCAACCTTGGTCCACGTCTGAGTTCATCAATTGTTCGGAACATGAGGCTTGAGCTTCTGTTTTGTCTAAAATGTAGGGAGGATTCCTGCAGCCCCAAGACTCCAAGAGGAACTCGGTGCCTCTCCCTCATTTCATTGCTGGGCCACAGTCATTTCTTAGAGGGTGTGGGAAATGGAATTAATCTTTATGTTTTAAGTCATGTGAGAAGATTTTCTTCATCTTGGGTCTGGTGATAGAGAATAAGAGAAAACCTCAACTGGTCTAAGCCACCTGCTGATGCTAAAGAAGTAACTAAAAATGTCTCTCTTTTTTATGTACTGTTTCCTAACTCTGTTTCAGGGAATCTGTGTGTGAAGCTACTGGAAATTTTAAATGAAAAGCACTCCCCTTACCTAAAGTGAGAAAACTCGTGTGAGAAGATAATGTTAGCCATGTTTTCATACTCCTGGTTTAAAGTTAACTGATTGAGGTTTAGACACACTTTGCATTTCTCATGCTCTTCCACTCAAATAGCACAGCGAATGTGCATTTCTTAGTTCCTCTTTTGTACCTTCAGTGGAAATATATGGTGATGATATTTTCTCCCTCCGATGTGTGTGTGTTTTGCTGTCAGGAGGACAGAGAGGGACTGCTAGGTTAGAGTGAACTCTCTAGTACCAAACTGAGCCAGAAAGTCAGACAGATTCTGGTGAAATTCCAGGTATCCAGTACCCAGTGGAAGTTCTAGGCACAGAGAAGATATTAAAAATGATGTTTCATGATTTAATGTTTTATGAGCCATATGTTGTCAGGTGCTAAATAAACTGGCTCCCAGTCTCAGGTGATGCAAGACTTGCAGAGAAGGCCTTTCTGATGCATTCTGAGCGGAAAAGAAGCTGACCCTTGGTGTGTGCCAATCAACTTCCACAAGTCGGGCCACCCAGGGACTAGAACCAGGCACGTGACTACAAGAGTTGGGAGGAGTCAAACAGGCAGGCTTGCCGCCCCCACTGCTGCTGCGAAGTAGGAAGACGGATTCTCCAGGGTCCAGAGCAAATTACAAACAGGTACGACTTCCTCCAGGTGGAGGTGATCCAGAGCCACCCAGGCTGCTGGATGAGTTGGAAAAAGGTAGATTTCTGACTTTCATATGAGAAGGTCAATATGGACCCATGCCCTCCTTGGCTGCCTGACAACTCATGTCTGTTTTTCAGCAGGTCCCTATACGTGATTTCATATACACACACTTGTGCACATGCACAAATATGCACAAACACATAGAAAGTTTTCAATCCCAGCACTTTGTAAAGAAGTACCAGCTTCTGTTACCTCTGCTTGTCATTTTCCATTGCACACTCACACATACACACACACACACACACTTACAGGTGTGTGTGCCTACGAAGGGCAGGGTGGGCCCAGAACACATAATCTGGAGTCCTGTTTATTTTGCAAATACATCTTTTCCAGGGAATGAGTTCAGAAATGTTAAATCAGACCAAAGTTTTCAGAAGCACTTGAGTTAAGTATATCCAAGGTATCTCTCCAGGATCAATGACTAAAGGAAAGTCTGTGCTTCTATCCCCAGTGCGGAGTAAATGCTGTGAGCAGCTGCAGCAAATCCTCCCCACACACCGAGTGGGGTGGCCCGAGGAAGGCAATGTAGCTCCCTCCCTCCTCTCCATGCTGCACAACTTTGCAGCATCAAATACACTGACTGAGAAGCCAGTTGGCAGTGATAATGAGGACTCACAGTGCATTATGCTTGGGAAATACCTAACAACTACAGCCCTGGGTATACATAAGATGGGCTTTTTTGATATGGACTGCAACTCTAAAGAAAATAATCTTACTTATGTTTTACATACTGAAGGAGAGTTGAAATAATCCCCTTGGCAGACACTTTTCTTGTCAGTGAGGACTACTGCAGCCACTTGTCATTTCCTGTTTTCCTCACAAGCCTGTCAACCCTGCACCCACACAGTGCACCCATCTTTCAGGAGCCTATCTCCACCAGATGCTCAGGCTGCCCTATGAATCTGCTCTCTGAATGGTTTGCTCAGTGCAATTACTGGGTTGGTTGCACCAGAGAATGTGAGTGACACTTTGGACAAATGAGTGTTTGTATGGATGGCCTTGTTCTGGAAGTCTTGCTTTAGTGTTCTTGAGTCATCTAATTACTATCTCTTTTCAAAGAAATTGGCAAATAACAGCCTATTTTGCTTAGTAAGTTATTTCATTTTAATGAAGAGAAACCCACATTTAAGTCAGATGATAGAGGGAATAATGGAAAGAAAGGAACCTAATGGAAGGCTCAATGTGCTCCCTCAAGCAGAGCTAAAATCTACCCAGGAAATTCCAGCCTAAATGAGAAACTGGAACTGAAAATGCAGCCTGTCTTAGAATTGGCTGATTGGAAAACATTTGTCATCTAGACAAACAGGGAGAGAAATTGAGCAAGAAGACTGCCCAAACTCTGGTTTTGTGTGGTTTCACCTGTTCCCTCAGGCAAGGTTTGCTTCACTCTCTAGATCATTTATTTTCTATACTTAGGAAAATTAGAACTCAAATAGTTAATTACTTTCAAAATCTCCAAGAAGTCTAAGAAGTAATGATAATAGATGAAATTGAGCCAATGAGTAGCAAATGGGCAAAATCTCTCTGAGGGTTTCTCAAGTCTCCGAAGAGCCCTTTATCACAGGGACCCCTTGAGGGTCAATCTCAAACTAATCACTTAATGACAACAGGCAAATAGAATGTAAAGAAAACGGGGGTGGGGGGTGGGGGGGTGCAAAAAGAAAGTTTAAGCAGTTTGAGCACATCTCCTCTGTGCTCCAAATATCACAGCACTTGTCTTATATCTATTGAGAGTTTTTATAGAAACACCATTCTATCTATTAATACTCACTAATCTTCTATACTGCATCCTCGTACTCCTTAATCCTTAATTTGGATAGAGGAAGGGAGGGAATAGAGAACATATTCCTTGCTATGTTTGGGGGTCAAAATTTCCTAGAATTTCTGTTTTAGTTTTCTTTGATATTTGGTATATTATTTTCATTCATTTTCAAGTTAGCTGCTATGAAATGATGCAGTCTATTACTCTGATGATGCGGATGGTGATGCTGGGGATGACAGCTACTGAGCTGTCTGCCTGTTCTGCTCAGGCCCCTTGCTAGGCCTCTATAATCTATGAAGTAGGCAATATTCTAGTAAATATGAGAAAATTGAGTCATGGAGAAGTTAAAATGTTCCTAGATGGACTTGGATTTGAATCCGAGAGCAGTGGAATGTTCATAAGTTTATGACAGGAAAAAGAGAAATTAGAAAACTAGATAATTTTTTAAATGACCAAGTTGAAGTTTACAGTCTGTGAGACCACTTTCATAGCTTAGAGGCAATTGCAGAATTTGGCATCTACAAACTTAGGACTGGTGAGCTTTTCTGTGAGAGTTCAGAATTTAATCAATCCAATAGCATGCAAGAATCCACAATGCCTCAGGGAGACATAATTTCCAAAAAGGCAGCTTCACCAAACAACCATATTTAAATCAGTAGGTTTCCAGGAAAGATATTCACCTTCATCAAAAAAGGAAGAAAAACATGTCAACTAATTTTAATAAACTATCTCTTGCACAAACTTAATGAACTATTCCACACCCAATAAGGATGACTATTGTAAAAAAAATAAATAAAAAGAAGAAAAGTTAAATAAACAAACAAAAAATAAATACTGTGTTGGTGAAGATGTGGGGGAAATTGGAACCCTTTCTATGTTTTGCTTATTTATTTTTAGTTTCTATTTTTTTTAAAGATTTATTTATTTATACATACAAGCTGGGGTACAGGTGGACAGGCGGCCAGAGGCGTGGGGTGGCGAGAGGGTTCACCAGAGACAGAGTGGGGAGCAGAACAGGCAGATCAGAAATACACTGCTGAGGGGAGCAGCGGGCGAGGCAGGAGAGGTCTGCCGCACCATGTGGGATTCTCCCTGGCTGGGCGTCGAACTCGCATTGCTGCTGCCGACAGCTCCATAATGCAGCGCGCAACTGCTGCACCACCAGGGAGGCCCCTTAGTTTCTATTTTTAATGACCTAGCCATTATTTTATATACTCATTTGCTTTTTGGAAATATAGGATTTCTCCCCTCAGGTGCGGTCACCACAGTTTTCCTGTGAACAAAACACCCATTGTCTTCCACCACAGTTTGTTGTGCTCTCCTATCCCCCTGTTTTTTCCCCTTCTCTTCTTCCTCCCCCTTCCTTCCCCTCCTGGACACCTCAAACCTATGGTCAGCTTTCAAAGATTGGTTTTAAAGTCTGTCTTAGTTGACCCTTTCTTTGGTTTCTCTATATTCCACAAATAAACGAAATCATCCAGTATTTATCATTCTCCTTCTGGTTCACTTCACTTAGGATAATCCTTTCCAGTGGAACCCTTTTTAATGGTGCAACCACTATGGAAAACAGGATGGTTGTGCCTCAAAAAATTAAACATAGAATTACCATATGGTACATCAATTCCACTTCTGGGTGTATACCGAGAAGAATTGAAGGCAGGAACTCTAACAGACATTTGTACACCCCTTTTCATAGAGGTATTATTTATAATAGCCAAAAAGTGGAAGCAACCCAGTGTCCATCCAAGGATGAAGGGATATGCAAATGTAGTAGACAGATATCATAGAACTTTATTCAGCCATAAAAAAGAGTGAAATTCTAACACATGTTGCAACATGAAGTTTGAGGACATTATGCTAAGTGAAATGTCAGTCACGAAATGATAAATACAATATGATTTCACGAATATGAAGTACGAAGAGATGTCAAATTCATAGAGAAAAAAAATGGTGGCTGCAAAGAGCTGGCAGGAGGAAAAATGGGAAGCTTTTGTTTAATGGGGACAGTTTTGAAAGATGAAGAAAGTTCTAGAGATGGATGGTAATGATAATTACATAACATGAATGTACCTAATACCTCTGAACTGTGCATTTAAAAATGGTTAAAATGGTATATTTTATGTTACTACTACAACAACAGCAATGATAAAAAAAAAAAAAAAACTGGAAGTTTCCAGCTATACAAAAGCAGAGGCAGAAACCGGCAAAGGCCACTGTGACAGGGAGAGCAGCCGACGTTCATCACCACCACCTGTGGCAGTGGGCTTACAACCAAGGAAAGGATTTGACAGCTCATAGTGGCAGCTGGATGGGACTGCTCAGTACACAACCAAGCTGGGAAGTAATCAAAGCTTCTCCTGTATCACTTCCTCCATCCAGAATGCTCCTCAATCTCACCTCAAATAAAACTGGCCAAGATGTAAATACATAATTAGGGATTAGCAGGAAGTAGCAAGATTACCAATGATGCCTCAGGAGGTAGTTTGATAGTTCTGACAGTGGATCAGAGACTTTAAGATGAGTCAACTTGGCTTTATATAAAATGGGGGGCAAGTTTCTTCTCAAATTCTCAAGTTTTCCACTCAGCAAAGTGGTGTAATAGTGCCAACATGGCAGTGTTCAGGTGAGATTGAAAAGAATGACCAACACAAGGTGGATATTAATTATTACCATCATTCACAATAATAATCATAATAATATCCTTAATAATAAAAAGACCAAAATCCAGATTTGGGTCATAATGGTGAAATGACAAGCAATAAAGCCGACCTTTTAAAACCAAGGGACCATGGGTGGGAAGATGCCCACAGATACAGGTGCCACCTCAAACATGTTGACTGGCAGCCCTGGGCTTTGCCATCTCCCTTTCACTGAGTGACTGACATCAACCTTGGGAGAAGCTTTGAGTTCCAGATTCTTCTTCAATCAGTCAGACTAGGTTCCCTATTCCCACTGCCTAAGGAAGTGAAGACCATCTGCCAGTCATGCCCTCCCGGCCCCATCTATTCACGGAAGAGACTCACCATTTCTATACACCCAAGACAAGGTAGTGGATAAATGGCCCTGGAGGACGAGAGATCACTTTTGCTCACCCTACCCTCTTCTGTATCAAGTTTCCCGCTACCACAATGATATAAATGAGCTCTCCTTGACCTGTGATCAATGAACCATAATTGTTATTTTGGAAGGAGAAGGGAGCAAAATGTTCTCAATTTATCCTGAGGGAGAAAAGTTACTGGGTCTTATTTCCAGGCTTTTGCAGGTGGTCTGAGACGTAGAACACTGAGTGGCTCTGAGGTGAAATGTAAACTGTCCTAATCCACCCAAAGCACCTCAAATTTAGAAACAATTCACTATTCAAATGACAAATTTTGCTCAGTGAAAGCTGTGAATGTCAAGAGAATTCAAAGCCTTTTATGTAGATCGTGTTATCTGACAACTGAGCTTGACAGTAAGGGGAAAAGGTAAAATAAACTCCTGTCCAGAAAAATGTTTTGTATTGGTATTTATATTGGCAAAAATTGGAGATGCTCTAAATGTTCATCTATAAAGGAATAGTAAGGAAGTCACTGCACAGTCATAAGGACAGAATATTAAATTGTTATATGTATTTATATGTTTACAGGGTGTTTTTAATAAAATGAAAAACTATAACATTCAGTTCAATACACACAAAACAGCACAAACCTAATATGTAATTTGAAGAATAATGTAAAATGATGTGAAAAGCTAAAAAAAAAGAGGCAAAGGGTTAAAAGAGTTCCAAGAAAAATAAACCTTAAAAGAAAAATAAACATAGGCAATAATGCTTGACCTCATGTATATTAAATATAAATTGCAATAATCAAATATTAAATTTGGCCTATCGGAGTGTTAATATAATACTCAGTTTAGGCAAGCTGATGAAGCAAAAGTTACTCATTTTTAGAAAGACTTTTAGGAATAACTATCAACATTAAAAATAAAAATTTATACACAATTTTGGTAAGATCTACAACCTAGAATTGATCCTTCAAACATGTTTGCACAAGTATACAAACATATATAGAAAAGGACCATCATCATGCATTGTTTGTTAAAGAAAAAGTAAAAAACTGACAATGACATAAATACTCATCGAATTGTAAAATAAATCAGAGGACAAGGAAAATCATTCTCTACTGATTTGAAAATATATATAAGAGTTATCAAGCTATAAAGTTGCAACATAAAACATATTGTATAATTCTGGTAGACCCATAAACTATGTGGTGTCTGGAAAGAAGCATTAGAATTGCTAAAGTTGGAACCAAGGAGTCAGAGTATAAGGTTTTTAGTTTATATGCTATAGTACAGTTTGACTTTTCTTCTTTCTGAATTCATTTCAATGCTAATACTTTAAAAATTGTTAGAAAGAAAAAACATAACTGAACACATGAAAATGTTTGTAACCGCTGCCTTTGGAATCACAGGATCAAATAAATAGGTATTGATTTCTAGTAAGAAAAAAAACTCGATTTAAGAAAAAAAATGACATCTCATGCAGAGTCCCACACAGAAAGTCCCAGAATTTCTCAGAACCTGAACACTGGACTTTGTGTTCGTTGAAACGTTGAAAGACTTCCAGGATTATGAACGTTGAAAGACTTCCAGGATTACTTACTAAGTATGTATTCATCTTTATATAATCCTATCAATACATGCATATGCACAAGTTAACAGAAAAAAAAGCTAAGGGTGAATTTAGGATTCTGGTCATTTACAGCTTCACTAGGATACTATGCCCTAAGGACACTCTCCGTATCTTTGTAAACTGAAGGTCAAGGCACCTTTGAGATAGGATCTTATGATTCAAGGATTATCATTCATCTACCACCCATGTGCACACAGTCCTGCCTGCAAGGAGCTCATTCTATTCTAGGATCCGGGCAACAAAATAAAGTCTGTGCAGTTCACTTTTTAGTGGGGAAGACAGAAAATAACACATCAGTAAATAGATCGGCACCATGTAAGGCAGTTAAGAAATGAAAAAAATATGAAGCAGACATAAGCTCCTCCAAAACACCTTTAAAGAACTTGAGTTTTGATAGGTGAAAAGTATTTCCATGCAAAGCCAGAACTCTAGCTCCTAAAATAATCCCTGATGTATCTGTCCTGCAACAAATGCAATGAGATCTGGTAACTTCCAAATACACCTGAAGCAGATTTGCTAACTTTATTTGTATTTTGAGCCTTTTGAAATGAGTTTTCAAAACAAGGGACATTCATGAACCGTACCTGTGAAGGTTTGTGCTCCAGGACTGCTAGTGTTTTGTCCTTTTCCCAAGGATATGGGAGCAAGAGGAATGTGGTAAGAGATGGGGGTGAGAAATAACTTAATCTAAGGAATAAATCCTACCAAGCATTTTGTTCACCAGTTAGAATTGTTTTGTGCCCAAAGATCTGAGGAGTCAATTACTGGACTTCAGGACCTTAATGTAAACCAGTGAGAAACAATGCCTCCCTGGCAGCTGTTGCTTTAGGGTGAGGAAAAGAAAGCTGCCAAAGGAACAGTTCTAAAATAAAAGGCTGATTCTATTGTTTACCTTTGTAAACTCTACAACCACAGAGACTATGTAACAGAATCCAAACTCTTCATCAGAGTCGGAACTTAATAGACCAAGAGTAACCAAACAAAAAAAAAAAAAAAAAAAGAAGAAGCATTCTTTGTTAAGAGTCTGACCTGAGATGCCTGAGATGTGAACACTCACCTAATTCAGCAAATTTTCCATAGCAGTGCGCCCCAGACTCATACAAGGCCCTGAGATACCAGGGCTTGTCCCAGACCCTACTCTTAATTACTGATATTCAGATCTGTAGTTTTTATACAAGAGCCTGAGTTGAGTCTTTTGATGTGGCAAGTACACGAAACCTTCCACCACAGATTTCCATGCAAATGAAGGAATAAAAAATCTTCATGGAGGCGAATCCATGACAAGACTAGCGCCTTAGAATAGCCATTTTGGGGGCTTTAACTTTAATTATGCTGGAGGCTTAAGAACTGTTGGAGCTGAGAGGAGGAAGTTGATCTGATTTATCTTGTTTGAAAAGCAACTTTCTGGCTGCTACTTTACAAAAGGGCCTTGAGGGAAACTAGCAGGAAAGGCCAAGACTAGTCAGGAAACTACTAGGTAATTCCCACTGAGTGTGCAAGACAGGATCAGAGTGGCAGATGTGTTAAGAATGGCTTCTGTTTTAAAAGAAGAATCTACTGGATTTGCTGGAGGGCTAGATATTTAACATAAGAAAAAGTGAGTCAAGAATGACTTCCAAGTTTGAGGCCTGACAACTGGAAGGATGGTGTTTCCATCAGCAGAGGGGAGAAGACCAGAGGTGGGTAGGTTTTGGGGTGGAAGAGCAGTCACTATCTAGGAAGTGTTGAGTTTGTGGAGCCTGATGCATATTGGTACAGAGATGTCGAATTAGGTCAGGGGGGCAGATTGAGAAATAGATACAGGGAGGGCAACATCTCCAGAGAGGTCAGAGCACAGGCAGTTGTACTGGATCGAGTAGTGTCCCCCACACCCAGTTGGTGGCCACTCGTTATGGAGCTCTAGGAAAGTTACACGACATGACCAATGAGGTCACACAGGGGATGAATATGGAGAAAGAGGTCTGAGGACCTCCCCATGTTTCAATGCTGGAAGACAAGGAGGAAATGGTCAGTGAGGTGGGAGGAAAGCTAGAGAACGATGTATCATCCCAAGCACCAAGAGGAGAGAGGAACGGCCTTGTATTAGTGTCATGGGGTCACAGATGATGTGTCAATCAATAGCTGTTTGGTGGAGTGGTTGTGGGCTCAAGAACGAGTAGGAGGGGAGGAATTGGAAAGCATGAGTACATGAGTATAGCCTTTTGAAGACTTGTTATAAGGGGAGCAGAAAAATGGAGGCATAGGAATCTGGTGGGCTGTGTGGAAGAAAGGGCGGGGCTTTATTAATATCTCTTTGGGATTAGAACATAAACAAGGGGAAAACACTGATGTAGAATTTCTAGAACAATGTATTGAAATGGCAGGAGGGCATTGGACCTAGAGCATAATGCTGGTAGCTGTCTATCAGCAAGGAGGCAGCGTGTGGGTTTTCTACTGATGGCTTCTCCTTTCTCAGTGGAAGAGACCTCAAAGAAATCCACCAAAAGATGGAAGGAGTAGGAGGAGTTAAGGTCTGGAGACAGAGGAGAAGGAGAAGGTGAGAAGCAGTTGTCTGGAAGTGCCTGAGAAAGACTGCTGGGCACCTTGGTAACTGGTCTTAAAGTGGAAGTAACAGAAGCAGCACGTCATGTCAGCGTGGATCACGGCTGCTGTGTGGATTCCTGGGCAAACAGGTAAGGGCTGGGCTTCAAAGGGACACGTATAACAAAGGGCAAGAGGCAAGGGGGGTGGTATAGAAGCTCGGTAAAAAGAGAAAAGAAACTCAAAGTGCGTGGGAGTATGGGAATTGGTGGAAGCTTCCATAAACTAGAAGGGCTAGGGAGTGGCTGAGACTGTTGCAGTACGAGAGAGTGGGCCAGACAGAGGGGAGGCCATGGACTGGAGCAGGAATCTTGGAGCTTTAGAGCTGGGGGTCATGACCATGGAGTGGCTGGGGTCAGGGAGGGGAGGAGAGAGGCAGAGTCCTGGGGAAGAGGAAGTGGAGAAACAGAGAGGCCCGCGTTTGACGGCATACCTGTAGGGCTCGCTAGAACAGTGGGCTGGGCTGGAGAGAGCGCAGCGCTGGAGGAAGTGTGCAGAGACCCAGGGACAGCTGCAGTGAGGAGGGATGATGAACCGGTGGGCCCAAGGTGGGGGACCCAAAGGGTGGAGGAGGCAGGTCTGGAAATGGCGTGGAGGAGCAAGGAGCACAGCTTCTTATCACCCATCAAGACTCATCTAAAACACACCCTTGGTCTGGCTGCCAGTGCTCCTGTAATGTGATCTTCATTAGAAATATGATAATGTGTTTAACAATCAACGTGCGAGTGGCTCTGTAACATGTAGCGCTACCCAGGTAGTTACGTTATGGACGCTGGAGGAGGTGTGGGTAGATCAATCAACATGAGCTGGAAATCCTGACTTGTCAAAGAAGAACAGCCAGGCCTCATAAACACATGGATCCCATCATTATCACATCTTCCAGCTCCAGCAGGCGCAGGGAAAGGGAAGGGTTATCTCAGCACAGGGAAAGATCTCAAGAGGCAGAAAACGATCTTTTCTCCCCCCAAAATTAAATGCCTCCACCATTGACTTCAGTGTTTAATATTTTTTGATCATTTCTCATTCCTCCTGGTGTTTTGTTTTTTTTTTTCACAGAGAGTGGGAAACAAAGCACTTTTATCTTTTGATAAAGATTTAGAGTCACATATTCTGCTTCCTTCTTCTTTTCTCACTTACATTTCAAACGAAAAGGTAGTTTTGTGAAGGAAAGTAAACAGAGGCCGGGGAAGAAGAAATATGTCAAGGAAATACTTTATGATTAAATAGAACTGAATAGTGACCCATAAAATGTTCTTTAAAAAAATACATATTCTTCTAATTTCCTATTTAGATCAATATGAGACAGAGAATAAAGAACTAATTTTAAACTAACAATAGGCAAGCCCCATTTTGGACAATATATTTATTCAATAGCTATTTGTCATGTACCTATAATAGGCAAGCAAAGTGCTAAGTGTTGAGGTTACAGAGGTGAAAAATGACAAAAAGCTCAAATTGCTAAGAAAGAAATGGACAGGATGTCAAGACTGAGAAGACTAGAGTAGGCAAGAAATTAGGAAGGAATTATTGAGGTGGGAAAGTTCCCTGGGAAGTTCCTTGGAACAAAGGGGATAATTTCTGGGGGTGGGTTTGGAAAAGATACTGAGAGAGGAAAGTCTAGAAGGCTCCCGGTTGAGGAAGGCAGGGTGGTCCTGTGGTTTTCTCACAGGCCTTCAATCAGAAGTTTTTACAAAGATGATCAGATCCACTGAAGGTATTAAGCAGGGAGGCAAGATCACCTAATTGGTAAGCTACCTGTTGCAGTCAAATACACAAAGAAACACTAGAATGTGTGTTTGTTGGGCTGGGGAGAAACCTCAATGGTGAGTTAGCAGAGAATTTCAATTGGGATATTTGGAAAAGTTCTGGAAATGGAGGGTGGTGGTGGTTACACAACACTGCGAATGTACTTAACGACACTGCCCTGGACAAAAAAAATGGTCAATTTTATGTTTATCTGCTTACAGTAAAAAGTGCACAGGGCCTTCCTGATGGCACAAGGGGTTAAGTCTCAGCACTATGAAGCTATCACTGCAGCATGAGTTTGATCCCCAGCCAGGGACATCCCACATGGCATAGCAGACCTGTCTGTCTTTCCCACTGCTCCTCTCAGCAGTGTATTTCAGTAGATCTGCCTGTTCTGCTCCCCACTCTGTCTCTAGTGAATCCTCTCCCCGCCCCCCAACACCTCTGGCCTGGACCCCAGTTCTTGTATGCATAAATAAATAAATCATTAAAATGCACAAATAAATCCATTTAACTGGCAACAAAGTAGAAGCCACAGAAACAGGAGGAAGCCCTGTTAAGAGTGGGGTGGCCTGATGAATACAAAGGGAAAACTTCTAACGAGAAGTTATTCCTAGTGTACCCCAAATTCAAATTTAACTGTGCACACTGAATTTTTACTTGTTCAATCTGGCAATAGCAGTTAAGAGGCAATTGCAATTGTCCAGATGGGTGGTGGTGGGTGGGAGGTGGGAGATGTATTTTGAAAGAAGGAAAGAGAGGGTCTGCTTACTACAGTGCATGGGGTAGAAAGAAGACGCCAGGGTGCCCCTGGAATGGGGAGGGCTGCAAGGAGGGGCTTGTTCCTTAGGAAGCCTGACTGGGAGGACCCTGCAGGCTACCTCCAAGGGACTGCGGTCTCTGCCCTCGAACAAGTGGGGTCTGGCAGCTTCCTGGGGGCAGGGGTTCTCCCAGAGACTGGAAGTTGAGGATAGCAGTGCCCAGGAGGGAGTCTTTATGTGGGGAGGTGCTAGTCGAGTGGTAGTACCCATGGCAAGTGTTACTTGTGGTCTTGGGCACCACTGAGCTGCCCTCTGCAGGCCAGCAGTCTCTATGGCACACTGGATACCTTGGGCAGCTCCTCAGGCTGGCTGCTGAGGCTGGGACAGGTGCTCAGAAGTACCTGGAGGCCAGAAGCGCATTTCCCCGGGGACACTCTGAATCAGGGCTCTGGCACGCTATGTGGAGGCAGGGAATCCAACCTCCAGGAAAGCTGGGAACCCTACCTCAGAATAAACTCCCAAACTGGGGAGGAGGCCCATCCTTATAATGGGGAAGAGGACTACTTTTAGTGACAATCTTTACACAGACCCCCTCACTTAAATAATTACTGTATTGTATTTTAAGTAATCCCATGAGCCATGTAACACATATATCTTATAGTACATTTTCCAAACAAGGGGGAGGAAAGCTTTTTCCTAAAGAAGACTACATCTTCAATTATATTTTGAAAAAAAAAAAAAAACAATTTAAAACTCACTCTTTAATTTTATTTCCCACCTTAGAAGAAAAAAAATGTGAGCATTCTTTTAAAAATAAAGACTACAAATCCACTTTTGTAATAATAGAGATTGAGTTGTTTCAGGAGTGTGACTGGGGAAGGACTGAGAGGGAAGCAGAACGGGAGGAGAAAGAAGAAAGAGGAAGAGGTTGTGGAAGAGCCAACTAGGTTTGGAGAGGAAGCTGCGGAGACAAAGAAGAAGCTTCCAGGAACTGGAAGCCTGGAGGAGAACCAGGAACAGAGAAGGGAAACCAGGTCAAATGTTTGGCGTCCGCCTAAACCACTAGGCTGAAATGATTTAGCCACGCTCTCAGAGGACATTCTTGGTAGTAAATGCACAGGGGGATTCTCTGTTCTGAACAAGCCCTGCGATCTCCTTAAAGTGCTGCCTTCCATGACCCCGCTCCTGGTGTCCCACTCTTGGCCTTGGCACTTGTCTCTTTTGGCCCTTTCAGGGTCAGGGGTTCTGACTGTCCATGGAGCCAGTCTTCCAGAATTCTCTTCAGCTCACAACCCTCTTCCATGTCCCAGTCCCTTATATTAAAGCAATTGATCACCCAGGACATCTCCACTGGGTATCCAAGGCATCGAACCCAGCACGATAAAGATGATGTCAGGCTCTTAGCTCTTGGTCTGAACACTGAGTGTCGTTCTTCCTCTTCTGTTCCTGCACACTGGGATTCGCTGTGCGAATGCTGCTCAGCCCTGGCCTCTTTCCCAGGATCACCGGACTCTGCCTTATTTCCCTTCTTGTCATTTTTGTGTACTGTAGCCAGGGCCATCTCTAAAGCAGAGATTGCATTATAGCAAGTCCTGCTTAGACATTCAAATGCTCCCATTACCACCAGGATAAGGAGCAAACTCCTGTCAAGCAAGCCATGTCCTCGGGGCTGGTGGTTGCACACCTGAGATGGGTCCCACCTGGGGAAGCCAGGCCCTGAGAGGTTTGATTCTCCCCAGGCCCAGTGGGAAGGCCCTCAGACTTTAGATTCCCAGACAAAAGTGTTCTTTGGATTATTTGAGGGAGGATGGGGGAAGGCAGGAAGGAGCTGTAAATCTTACCCTAATTGGGAAAATTTTAGAATGAAATTCTAAAATTTTAAAGATTTTAGGTTTACACAGTCTCATTCCTTTTCCTCCCCACCTTTCTTAATCTCAGCTTTCAATACCAAACCAAAAACAACAACAAAACGGCAACAAAACAAATTTAGGAGCACACAAGCAGGGATTGCTGTGGTTCCAACAGTCGAAATAGACCCGTTTCTATAAAGAATACCTCGGGCAATGTGCCATGCGTGTGTGTGTGTGTGTGTGTGTGTGTGTGTGTGTGTGTGTGTGTGTGTGTGTGTTGGCTGGGGGAGGCACAAAAATACATACATATTACAGTAAATACAAACTGTATGTATTCATTACTCAAAGGTAAAATAAAACTGGAAGAGTAAAGCTATAATACCTGTGAGACTATTTGCTGAGTATTTTTTGTTTTTCTCATTCTTTTCAGTTATCTACAAAATAGTTAACAGTTCCTCCTACATAATTCAAGAGTAGATAAAATACTTCCCTTTCACTGAATGTTTGTATCCTCCCTCCCATTCTTTCCTCACTGTATCTCTTGTACTCCTCTTCCATGTCCTTATACACCAAGTTTCCTCAAAGAGTGTTCCCTAAATCTAGTCCCTTCCTAGGCTAGCAGGGCCAGCCCTGGCTCCTACAGTCACCTCCTCCAGGAAGCCCACCCTCCAGGAAGTCCTTAGCCCGTCCCACTAGGGTCCTGCCCTACGAACTGCTGAGGCAGCCTTCAGGGTCCATGCCAGACAGCTCTCTGCCCTGTGTGCACCTGCCCAGTGTGCTATCCGAGGCCCCTTTACTCAATTCCCTTTTGCCACATGCTTCTCAGGCAAGGGTGTGTCTGGGCATGCCTGAACATGCTCAATAAGTGTCTGTAAATGAGAAGAGGGAGGTATTCTTAAAGGGGAGGGGAGCAGGGACAGCAAGCCAAGAGCTCAAGACAAAGCGCCACTGGCCTCTGCTCCGTGCAGTTCCCTTCAAAGTGCTTTTGTCTTCCTTTTTAAATTGTGAGCTGCTGATAATGAACTCTGCCACTCCTAACTACTTCACTTCAACTTAATTCTAGCCTTGCAGACTTCCAATCTAAACAGGAAGCTAATTTCTGACTTATAGTAGCTCTGACCAGAATTGTCACCCCTGGACAAAATAATGCCAAGAGGCAAATCTGGCATATAGCCAAAACCACTGTCACTACTATCCCCCTTCCTGCTAACTTAAACCTTCTTATTTGTACAAGAAATTTTCCAATCAAAATCAAAACAGGAATCATTTCTTTTGCCTTATTTGCTATTTTAAACAGACAGTCATAGTTCCTTTGTTTAAATATGCCTAACACCACCCCATGCCACCCCAACACTACCTACCAAAAAACAAACAAACAAAAAAGGAGTTCCTATTTTGTACTATTCGTAAATGACAGTTTCCTATTTTTTCAACTTTTTCAGAAGGAAACTGCATACGATCTAGTTTTGCAATACTGATGGTAACTCTAGTCTTATTTGCCCATTTTGTAAATTTTCACAGCCAAAGTTTAAGCCTCAGACTTAAAACTGATTATGCAAAAAAAGACATAGAGTTCACATGTCTGATGCCTGGGTACAGCATTAATGTGATACATTCTTATTCTTTTATATAGAGCAATGTCAACATCTTATATCAATGACATCTGAACACATTCAACTTTTGAGTGGTGATTGACAACGATATTCTAAGCTGGAGATTTTTTTAGCCATGGAATATTAGAGTAGAGGCTGAGAATTACATGAAGGTTAGCTGAGGTTTTCTACCTTCCTTATTTTACCAACTATCAGCAAATTTAGCTTAAAATTTAACAGTGGGAGCAAAATACAATTTGAGCATCATCACTAAGTGATAGAAAGACCTATGTCTCAGAAATAGAAAATTTTAGGGAGAAGAAAAGCTAAGTTATTATCAATTCTAATAAGCAAAATGCACAACAGTAATAGTGCCAACACAAAACCATTATAGGAACAGCTCTGATCTTGGAATGATAGTGTGGTGCAGAAGAAGAAATCAGTTATCCAGAGTCAGGAGACTCAGTATTGAGTCCAACAATTCCATCTACCAGCTACTTAACCTTGCGCAAACCAAAGGTCACTTTTTCATTTGACAAATATATTGAATAATAATATAAATATTCTGAAGCTATTGGGCTGATATTAGATGACTCTTTCAGTTAGGAAGAGTTATAGAAATGTTACCAAACAGTGCAAAATGCTTTCATTCACTTGACCTGAATGATTTATCTGACTGCCATACTGAAACTATGAATTTCCCTCTTTTCTTTCCCACTCTATTTTACAACCCTACACTTTTCCATTTCAGCTTCTGCTGAAGGATTTCATAGATTTCAACCCCTTCTCTTTTTAAGTTAATTTTTCTTCTCTTCTAAGAGGTGAAGGATGGAAGGGAATTTTGCAAAGTCTCTTGCTCTGAAAGCATCAAACTTCCTTTGCAAATGGAGTAATTTTTCTATTTCAGCACAAAATTGCTTCATTTAATAGAAAGAGAAAAAAACTGAATAAAGCAACTTTAGTTGGGATTTCTTAATCTCTACCACATGCAGAGGAAGGCGAGTAGGCCAAGAGATGAACAGAAAGTGAGACAGGAAGTGATGAAATCAAGCCTCTCACGCACAGAGAGACTATCAGGGGGATGATGGGAAGGGAAAAGTGGAACATGGGGAAGTAAGTCATGGGGAGAAGGAAGAAGAAGTCAAATGAGACTTTGGGAAAAGTCCCATCACTGCCCCTCAGCCTGTTCCCTCATTCTTCTAGGGCTGGAATTAATTAAACTGCTTCCTTTTCACTTCCAATCTCCCATTACAAAAAATTGCTGAATTTAACTTAATCCTCTGTCAATACTAAATTTCCTCATTCTTTGATACAATTGACAGTGATCACAGAAGAAAGAAAAGTTTAAACAAATTTTAGAGCATACTAATTGTTTAGTGCTCAAAGTCCAAATGGATTTATACTGTGTTCTTCCACCCTAAACAATTAAGGGGGAAAAGGTGTAAAAAAGACTGATTATTAAATATGTGGGTACCAGGTACCCTCTATCATATCACTGTATTAATGTTTACTGTTGTCATGTTAGTCGTGACGGAAAAGTGACAATGTTAATTAGTGGCACAAGGTGAAAGGAAAAGAAGCAAAAATTCAGAGAAGAATTTTTTGTATAGAGAAGGAATTTCAGAGAGATACTGATGAAGAAAGTGTTGGGGAGAAGCGGTGATGAGGAAATTGATGGTATCACAGTGGGACCAGGCATCGGGTGTGGTGAACATCAAGTGGACACACACGATGTGTGACTTCCAAAGGAGGCACATAGAGCCGGCCCCACTCCTTGTTGCCAAGATTCAGGCCCCATCTCGTGTTATCAATATTTGGACTTGTGTCACAAACTCAAAAGACTGTAAAGAAAGGGCCTCTCTGGTGGTGCAAGGGGTTAAGTCTCAGCACTATGAAGCTATCCGCAGCCACTGCAGCCCAAGTTCCATCCCCAGCCACAGAGCTTCCAACATGGCGCAGCAGACCTCTCCTGTCTTGCCAGCTGCTCCCCTCAACAGTGTACTTCAGTAGATCCGCCTGTTCTTCTCTCTGCTCTGTCTTTGGTGAATCCTCTCACCTCCCCTCCCCCACCCCTGCATCTCTGGCCTACAGCCTAGTTCTTTCATGCATAAATAAACACTTTTTTTTTTTTTTAAAAAAAAAAAAGGACTGTAAAGAAAAAGAATGGCATGATGCGCCCATGTGCTTATGCGCTTCCAGGGTGCTGCTGACCTGCTGACTCCCCTGCTAACACCAAATATTCAATGCACTTAACCTAAAGGTGCCTCATGTCACCAAGGGAATTCAGCCCCATCACTTTCGGTGTTGGTTGAAGTTGGCTGGAACCTACAATTTGAAAGTCATGGTCAATGCCAGACTCTGGGATAATCTTCCTTGCAAACTACAAAGGTTTAGTAAGCAACACTTCCCCCAACTCATTTCTCAGGTAGAAAATATAACCCTTCGTAGTAATGATAGTATCTTGCAAAATTAAAGAATCAACACAGAGATTTTGAGTTGAGCCTTAAAAACCTTGGCTATGACATGGTAAGGACTTTTACAATAAGTTACACAAAATCAAATATAAAATATCATATGACAAAATGAAGTCCTTTTCCAGACAGAGTGCATAGCTTGAAGTACATGATTCTCACCAACAGAACTGTAGAACAGATCAGACCCTCTAGCTGACTAAAAAACCATGGCACTAAGGCCTCCTGGCCCCCTACCCTACTTTTCCACATCTCTGTCAGCCCCTTTCCCTTTCTGAGGAGCTAACAAATACTCCTCAAGTCTCTAGTTCAATAAGGATGCCCAAATCACCTCCCCAGAACAGGGCCTAATTTCTCTGTGCCAAGCGTGACCCAGTGGGTCAGACTTCTGCTTTCTCCATTTCCTGACTCTATCTGCAGCAGATCAGTGCTGCCTGTGTCCAAGTCACCCTTCCTGCTATGCAGGGGTTTTCAAACTGATCCTGCAGCCTTTGTTAGCCCACAGAGTCCCACAGTGGTTAGTTCAGAGTCTGAAAGATATTAACTGTAGGCCTGTTACTATTGGCATGCATTTTGTGATGTAAACATCAATTTATTGCAGATTACAAAAAAAAGAGCCAAAATTAGAATTTGACTGTCATATTCGTGTTGAGCACATACAAATTGATAGGAAATGACTAATTTTATTTCAGTAACATGACTTTTGTAAAAATTTGTTGACCAGTGTAACCTGGAGAGGCAAAGGGCTTTCTGAATGTGGCCTGGATATTGAGTGGCAGAGCCAGGGCACACACTGTGGATGGCAGACTCCAGTCCCCAACAATGGTCTACTGTAGTGTATGTGCGCTGGTCCTGCCTTACTTGAAGTTATTTACCTGTGTACTAATTAATTTTTTTATTGTTATTTATATCTTTTACATTTTGTATTCCCCTTGGGTATCCCACCACCAATTCACCCGTGATCCTAATTAATTCTTTTGATCTCATCTTCCCAAGAAGTCCTTATCAGTTTCCCAACAGAAAAAAAAAGTCTGAAGTAAGAAATGAAGACCATGAAGACTAACCTGTCCTAGAACTTCCAGAAATCCCTTGTGCTACATTGGGTTTTATGGTACCTGGCCTTCTAAACACGAGTCACCATGGTGAGCTGCTGAACATGACCGACAGACCCAGCAGACACAAGAAGCTATTAAAAGTCAATAGCTGAATAGTATTCCATTGTGCATATGTACCACATCTTCTTGATCCAGTCATCTATTTTTGGACATCTGGGTTGCTTCCATACCTTTGCTATTGTGAACAGTGCCACAATGAACATACGGTGCATGTATCCTTTTGGAATAGTGTTTTTGTGTCCTTTGGGAAGATTCCCAAAAGTGGTATTGCTGGGTCGTATGGAAGCTCCATGTTTAGCAGTCTGAGGAATCGCCATACAGCTTTCCATAGCGGTTGGACCAATTCACATTCCCACCAGCAGTGTAGAAGAGTTCCTTTTTCTCCACATCCTTTCCAGCATTTGTTGTTGCCTGTATTTTTAATGTGTGCCATCCTCACAGGTGTGAGGTGGTATCTCATAGTGGTTTTGATTTGCATTTCCTTGATTATAAGTGATGTTGA
>PVIJ01000457.1:0-168150 GCA_004024925.1 Scalopus aquaticus | reverse complement strand
GTTTTAGCTCTTCTGCCCATTTTTTGACTGGATTGTTAGTCTTGTTTTTGTTGAGTTGTGTGAGTTCCTTGTAAATATTTGTTATCATATACACAATGGAATACTATTCAGCATTCAAAGAAGATAAACACATGCAATTCGCAGTGACATGGATGGAATTAGAGGGGATCATACTCAGCGAAACAAGCCAGAAAGAAACAGAAAAATACCGAATGGTTTCACTTATAGCAGGACTATTGGGAAACCAAATAGGAGAGACACTTGGGGGTTGGGGGGAGGGGGAGGATAAGGGCACAAAATGGAGTAGAAAAGAACACAAGGGACCGTGGAGATGGATCACGGGTGAATTGGTGGTGGGTTAGCCAAGGAGAATACAAAATGTAAAAGATAAAAATAATAAAAATATATATTAGGGGAAAAAAATTAAAAAAAAATAAAAGTCAGTAGCTGGCACCATTCAAATGCTCATTTCCTTGCTTTACCAGGCACATGCTGGGTTTCTGGGGGAACTTCCCTCTGTTCTTAAATGTAATTCGGGAACCACGTAATTCAAAGTAAACAAATTTGCAAATTCTAGGGCAGTACTAGCACTATAAAAGAACATTTCTCAGAATCCTAAAAACATATCCAACAAGAAGGGGAGAAAGAGAGTAGAGTAAGAAAGGAATACAGTTCTCCTGTTTTCAAAAAAAGAGGTAGATTAGTAGATAAATACCACATATGCGGCATGTAGGTGTTGTGCTTACGACATATGGAATCACTTTTCTAAACTGCAGCATAATGGGATCAATACAGCTGTGCTTCTTTTATCACTTGTGCAGAAATGAATAAAGTGTAAGGAGGCTTACTCAACTTAGAGAAAAGGACACCCAAGTCAAAATTCCATACAAACACACACATTTCATGTGAAATATCCATATTGTCTCCGAGGAAGTGTATCATAATCAGCACAGGGAAATAGCCAATGGAAATGCCTTCTCCCTGGAACAATCTGATCATGAAAGCTGAAGCAGGGAGATTTTTGCTATTTACACACACTCTGGACTCCTTAATACTCACCTGAGCAGAAAAGTCAATGAGCTTTGGAAGCAGCACTCTGCCCCCTTCATCACTCTTCAGGAAATCCAGCAAACTGCCTGTTGATCGAGGAATAACAAGTTAGTGTGGTTTAGACATGCAAGACAAAAAACCCAAACAAAATTCAAGTGATCTTCACTATTTGGGGGAAGGGAAACCTCACAAAAATGATTGGTTTTGCTAGGCTGTGTGGTAACAGTGTTTTGTCCTGAGATTGGTCAAATCTGGTGCTCTCTAACCTGTTACCCTTAACCTGATGTGAAATGTAGCACATGCTCCAGGTAAGAAAGGGTGAGAGTGGGGTCTGCTCTTCTCACTGCAGGTGTCCAACAGTACCCATTTCAGAGCAGCCTGCCACCTCCACACTTCACTGCAACTACCTGATCTTCAGAGCTTCCCTGGGACCACTGCACAAGTCCTCACAAAGGACGAGCCCACAGAGGCACTCAGCTAGCTAGTCCTATCTGTAGCCAGCAAAGGCACAGCGTGAGCTAGCTGGCAGATGCTGGGAGTGTTCAATGAGTATTCGATGGACTAATTGTGCTCTGGGGAAAAGTCAGATCTACTTAACGGAAGTATGCTTCCTGTGGATTTATCACTAAAAAGAGACTTACTTTTCCTCTAAACTTAAGAGTACCAAAGTGGGCCTCCCCAACCGCTGCGCTGTGGAGCTGTCGGCAGCGGCGACGCGAGTTCGACGCCCGGCCAGGGAGAATCCCACATGGTGGGGCAGACCTCTCCTGCCTCACCCGCTGCTCCCCTCAGCAGTGTACTTCTGATCTGCCTGTTCTGGTCCCCACTCTGTCTCTGGTGAACCCTCTCGCAGCCCCACGCCTCTGGTCTGTGCCCCAGCTTATATGTAAAAAAAAAAAAAAAAAAAAAGAGTACCAACGTAAGGGAAGCCTTGGGACATCACGTACCTCATTTAAGTCTCTGGAAAGGGGCCTGTTCTATTAGTTATATTAGAGTTCTTGTGAGAACATTTGCTCAATAAATGTCCCACCACCACCTTCACAGCATGGGCCAATGTGCTAAGCCCTCAGACTGCAGACAAGGTGAAGTGAGGTCACCCAGGGAAGATATCAAGAACAATCTGGTCCACAGTAAGTGCTCCATAAAGGTTAGGTATTATCATCAGGGGAAATCATATTTACACTTATGATTAAAAAGCTATTAGCTAATTAATTCAATAAGTGTTTACTTATCTCCTACATGTGTCAACCCTGAGCTTGGTTTCTATATCTCCAAACCTGAGTATTAGGGGATAGTTTTGTTTGTTTTTTTTTAAACAATGTCCTTTGGGGAAGGACTCTGAGTGACTAGTTTACTGAAATATTAATATATATTAACTAATAAAATGTATTATTCATCTTTCTAACCTATTCAGCTATGGGGTCAATTGATAATCTCTATTATGCGTGAAATGACTGTTAATTTCTTGTCTTCATTCCCTCCAAAGACTTTTAAAAAATCACCTTGCAGCTTATTAGTATCTATTGAACTGGAAGAAGCTGATCACAATGGGAGATAAGAGGGTCACTTGAAATCTCTTCTAAGATTACATGGGAATTTAACCTCAACAAGTTTTAAACATGTAAAAGTTTAAAGTAACTCCTGAAACACTTAGATAATGCTAAGGGGGAAAATGAGCTAGTTTAGAATTTTGAAAAAAATCACATTTTAACTAAAAATGGTTTGATTTAATATTTTGTTTAACAAATATTTATTGAGGGTCTATTTTGTATGGAGTATAATTCTTGGGGATCATATATACATATATATACACACACACACACACACAATGTGTATATATATGTATATATGTATATGTATGTGTATGTATGTATATATATACATAGAAAGTAAGGATCTATTAATTTTATATATATTGTATTTATATTTTTATATTAATTTTATAACACAGATTACTTCCAAGGAGTGGAGAAATTCTTTGTTTTTCCATATTTTCTGAGTTTTTAGTAGTGAGCCTGCTGTTTACAATAAAATTGACTTGTGTATTCTCTAAATGTTTAGTCATTTTCCATTCCAAATTCCAGCCTTTTCAGAAGCCTGGTCTGGGCACTCACCCTTGGCCATGTATTCGGTGATGATGTAGATGGGCTCCTCTTTGGTGACCACGGCATAGAGCCTCACCAGCTTGTCATGTTGAAGGGTCTTCATGAGGTTTGCTTCCTCCAGGAAAGCTTGCACAGACATAGTGCCTGGCTTCAGGGTCTTCACAGCCACTTTGGTACTATTGTTATAGTAACCTAAGAAGAAAGAAAGGTGGGCATTATCAGAGCAAAAATTCAAAAACTTTGTGCACAGAAGATTTAGTTACAGATAGAAAAAGCTTATGCAAAACTCTGTATCATGTTAACATGGTATAAAAATTCCCTATATATAAATTAAGAGGAGTGAAGGATATATGAGCATTCTTTATACCCCCTACAAAAACATTTAAAATTACTCTAAGATCAAAAGGATTTTATAAAATACTAAAGAAAAAATTTATATGTACTTCACCATGAGAACTGAGAATTTTCCTCTAATTAATGAAATATTGTTTAACTCAAGCCATTTGCAGCAACATGGATGGAAGTGGAAGGGAATATGCTACATGAAATAAGGCAGAAAGAGAAAGACAAACACTAGATGATGTCACTTACAAGCAGAATATAAAGAAACCAAACAAAGACAAACTTTAAAACCAAACTTTGAAAGCTGACCACGGATCTGAGGCATCCAGAGGGGAAGAAAGAGGGGCGGAAGTGGGGAGAAGAGCACAATGGACTATGGTGGAAGACTATGGGTGCCTCAGTGGTTGGAGTGTTAAGGTGACCCTGAAGAGGAGATGCCATATTTTCAAAACACTACAAGGATGTAAGACAAAGGTACTTCAATAATAAAGAAATGAAACAAAATGTTGTTTACTTAAAACAAAAAAATACCACACAGTAATGCTCTATATATTATACACACACAAAACATAAGCAAAAGCATACACGCATATTAAAATCTTCCTTTTAAAAATGCAGGTATATTGTACATAGACACACACAGATTCAGACAACAGTTTGAAAGAAAATGCAGCAAATACTGGTTGCTTCCAATAATGCAATTATTGGTGTGATTATTGTTCACCATACTTTTAACTACTTACCAAATTTTCTATAATAAACATGTAACTTTTATAACTAGAAAAAAAGCTTTGCAATTAAAAATTTACTTAAATACACAGAATACATTAGAGTTCAGTAAGTATTTTCCAAGGTGTTCAAAGAGAACTAACTTACTTGGGTGATTCTCCATGGGAAAAAAGTGTTCTGGGCTGAAGCACCTGGGAACTGCTGTCCCCACATCCCTCCCCACACTCCACTTCAAGGGCTGCCCTGAAGCCAGGGAGGCCCTTCAGTTAGGAAATCTGTCTGACTCTGTTATGGGGCTTTCAAGGCCCATAGGACATAGACATACTTTGGGGAAGACTGACTCCTTAATCTAGCCATCTAAGGTACCACTCCTCTGGGACCTGTCTCAATGATATGCTTAATTTGAGCCTGATTTTCTCCTGGGAGAATCTCTCAATGGTTTGGCAATGTAGAAATAGAGATAATCATGCCCCCATTCCTTTCCTGTGTTTTGATAATTCCCTTGGAAATACAAAAAACAAGGTAAGGAAGGAGGTGCCATTGTTACTGCCATGAACTTACCTCCCTGTAGGTGACACCTACCTGATGTGTGGCATTTTACTGTACCTGCCTAAGAAAAATACAGCTCTAGAAATGGTGATGAGAAAGTATTTGGTACCTTGTTAGGGTCACAGAATTATCTGACTATGCACAGAGTGGAGCTGACTGGCTCAGTAAAACATCAACAGTGTTAATCTCTGGGGGGTAGAAATTGTTATTTTCTATTTTGATTTAATTTGTAAAGGAGTATTATCATTTTTCTTACACAAGGTATTATATTTTTAAGAAAAGATATTGTTGGGCCTCCCTCCTTACGCAGGAGTTAAAGTCTCAGCACTATCTGGCTATCGCCTGCCACTGCAGCACGAATTCAATCCCTGGCCAGGGAGCTTCCCACATGGTGCAGCAGACCTCTCCTGCCTCGCCTGCTGCTCCCCTCAGCAGTGTATTTTGGTCCATCTGCCTGTTCTGCTCCCCACTCTGTCTCTGGTGGATCCTCTCACCCTCTCAACCCCCCACACCTCTGGCCTGACCCCCAGTTCTTGTATGCATAGATAAGTAAAATAAAGCTTAAAAAAAGAAAAGACATTGTTTCTGTTTCCACACTTTCAAATGGGGGAAAAAAGTATGTTTAATAACTAATAGTCAACCTTAGTTAATATTTTTCTATTGATTACTAAAACTGATTTCGCTATTAAAACTTTTCTTTTTCTATTCCACCATGATTTGTACTTAGTGTAGCTTGCGGTGCCTAACAGAAAAATGAAGGATGCAATATACAAAATAAAATGTCTCAGAACATATGGAGAAAACAGCAACAGATAGCTGGCAAAATACTGTCCTAGATCATTTTCAAAAGCCACTACCTACATAAAATAATGGAATCATGAATATATTAAATTGACTTGCCATTTAGAAGCATGATTACAAACAATATGACCTTTCCTGTGGTTCTTCAGAGTAAATTTAAAGTAAGTTCCACCAACTAAAGTTCTTTATCATTATATTTGAATCATGAAAAATTCATTATAAATTTGGTGAAAAGTTTAAAAATAGAGCCTCAACCACATGAATATATCCATGTCAAAGCACAGCAAGAAAATACACTCTACTACATGCAACCAACAAAGGACTATGCTGGCTTGCACCAGCACCAAATTGTTCACAGCAGCACAGCTCACAGAGCCAAAGTCTGGGAACACCGCCAATTCCATCAGTAAATAGTGAAATCCACAGATACATTTCACCGTGTTACATTTCACCATTCTATGTAACAAAGGAAATGAATGAATGGTAACTACAACCAAAAACCATGGCTGAATCTCTCTCACCAACAAAATGTGAAGAAACACAAGACGAAAGAGTACATTTGTGTTAAGTTCCAAAACAGGGAAAATTAAATTATGTTGCATTCCCATATACAAAAATAGTAGGACTATGATAAAAAGCCAGGAAATTTGTCACAAAAATCAGAATGGCAATCATGTTTGGGGCACAGGTTGTGACTGAAAGGGATAGGGGAGGGTTTCTGGGGGCTGGCAAGTTTCCACAGTGAGGTCAATAGTCACCACACCGGTTTTCATTCTGTAATTAGTTGTGAGATTAAATATATTTTTTGTATGCACTTTTTGGTTTGGTTGCTATTTTAAGTAGCAATAAAAGCAAAACTCTTCTCCTCTTTTTGTCATCAAATAAATGACAAAATCAAGGAACTCGTCAAGACTTCCATAATACAAAAGTACGGCTAAAAGAAAGAAAAAAGTGCTTCCCAAGTGTAGGGGGGAAAGTTTTCAGGAAATACTACAGCTGCTCAAGATATTTAAAATGCTGATAAGGAGTTTGAGATGAACAGTGACTACAACAGCTGTGTCAAACATAGCTCAAGAATGGCTGCAGTTTCCTCTAAGTATTCTCTGAGGGCCATGACATTTAAACAATGGGGCAGGTTTTCAAATTGCACCGCAGGGGTGCTTTTTATTCAGCACTAAGGAGCAAATTGCACTTTGCCAAGATATCCCCCAGCCATGTCAATGGGGACTGAATGGACATTATAGGTGTGAAATGATTTTTAAAAAATTTTAAACAATAGTAAACTATTTCTGGTAGAGTGCCACTTTGTCACTGTTAAAGAATTGGTAGGATCATTTGAGAGAGCTCCACTTCCAGATATGACTAGCTTGCTGAAAAGCACTAAGTACCATAAAACAGAGGGTGGTCTAAGAAAAAAAGATGCATGTAGTTATTTTGGAAGATGATTAGGGATTCATTTCAAAGGAGTTGGCTCAGAAATGAAAATATCTAGCAAATTTCTATTCAAAGTAAGTTTCCTTTCTTTGATAGTCTCTTTATAGACCTAGTGGTACAGGAAATATCATCCTTAACTTCACTGATGGGTCAGTTCCCTTGGAATCCAGTGATCCGCAGAGGAAAACATGTCACCAAGCCAGATGTTAAGAGAAGCACACCAGCAAGAGGAAACAGCTTGAGGGAGAAACTCCTCTTGCTTTTCTTCCTATTGGCTCCATCCCCGAAGAACAGATCATGTCCTCATATATGTTCTCTGTATTACAGAGAAAATTCAGACTACAAAATATGATTGCTAATCTGTAAACCATGCTTCACAAATATATCAACATACTTAGTCAATAGTGATACAACTTTTAATTGGTGGTTCATTTTTTGATCAATGAGAAGAGCTAGCACACTTAGCCCTTAGGAAACAAAAACTAAATTCTGGCAGTTTTACTTTGCACAGGCCTTGCTGTTATAGCTGCCCCGGAACAGTCAACATGAGACTCATGCACACAGTGCAAAAGGGGGCATCCTTTTACCTTGCTGGTATTTTAATACCACTGATCACTATTTGGATTCATTCCCAGCATTCCTCTGCTAAATGCACTCAACATACTGACATTATTTCAATAGCTAAGAAGGACTCTCTGGCTGGCCGCCAAATTTGCAGTCATATCTGCAGAAGACCCAGGTCAAAATGTTCTATTTCTTTTCTTTCCTTTGTTTCCTTTCTATCTTTAGTCTTCCTCTTCCTTTCTTCCCTCCCTTCATTCCTTTAACTGTCCCTCTCTCTCCTCCCTTCCTCTTTCTTCTTTCCTTTCTTTAATACAAGACTAGAAGGAGAAAGCACAATTAGAAAAAAACTATCAATATCAACATTCTGGCTTTGATATTATACTATTGTTTTGCAAGATGTTACTTTTGGGGGAAACTGGATAAAGGTTACATGGACTTTCTATGTATTATCTCTGTTAAATATGTGCTAGCCTTATTGAAGTATGATTCTGATGCTGTACCATTTCCCCCATTTTAGTATATGATTCATTGCTTTTTGTACATTCAGAGTTGTGTGACCACCACCATAATCAATTATTGGAACATTTTCATCACCCCCCCAAAGAAAGCCTGTACCTATTAGCCGTGACTCCCCCTATGCCACGCATCCCCTCACCTGAGGCAATTAATTTACTCATTTACTTTGTTTCTATAGATATGTTTATTCTGAGCATTTCATAAAATTGGAATTGTATGATATGTGATCCTTTGTATCTACTCTCCTTCCTCTAACATAGTGCCACCGAGGGTCATCCCCATTATAGCATGTGTCAATAAATTATTTCTTTTACAGCTGAAGAATATTCTGCTGTGTAGCTATACCACATTTTGTTTAATAATTCATCAATTGAGGTATATTGATTGTTTTCACTGTTTGGTTATTTTGAATAATGTCCTTATGAACATTCACATAAGTATGTAGACATGTGTTTTTGTGTCTGTATTATTTCTTACAATTTCTTGTGAATCTAGAAATACCTCAAAATATAAAAATCAACTGTGTTGATTGGAGAAATGTTGGATAACTTCTCCCTTCTATTTCATAGCCCTTGCTCTAAAGTTACCATAATTTCTTTATAATATAATCAACTATTTAACAATAAAAATAATTCTTTGATGCTTGCCTGTATTATCTCTCCAATCCTTCTAACATCTCTATGAGTTAGGTTCTATTATAACCCACATTTCTCATGAGGCTTTATTGCTTAATTCTTCTAAAATATTGTCAACAAATCACACAAACAATATGGTTGAAAAATCAGCGAAAGGGGGCCTCCCTGGTGGTGCAAGGGGTTAAGTCTCAGCACTATAAAGCTATCAGCAGCCACAGCAGCAGGAGTTTGAGCCCAGGCCAGGGAGCAAACTAACCCACATGGCACAGCAGACCTCCTCTGTCTCCCCTGCTGCTCTCCTCAGCAGTGTATTTCAGTAGATCCACCTGTTTTGCTTCCCACTCTGTCTCTGGTGAATCCTCTCACCACCCCCCGCACCTCTGGCCTACACCCCAGCTCTTATATGCGTAAATAAATAAATAAATAAATAAATAAATAAATAAATCTTTTTTTTAAAAAGGTAAAATTGGCAAAGGACTTGAACAGATATTTGTCCAAAGAAGTTATGCAAATAGCTTATAAACACATGAAAAGAAGTTCAGTATCACTAATGATTAGTAAAATGCAAATCAAATGACACTGACACAACTATTATGATGGGTAGTATGAAAAACAAAAAATCTATCAAAAATAACAAATGTTGGTGAGGACGGACAGCAACTGGAACTCTTGTGCACTGGTGTAGCTGTTATGGATAAAGCATGGCAGTTCCTCAAAAAATATATAGAATTGCCATATTATATAATAATCCATTTCTGTGTATATGCCCAAAAGAACTGTATTGGATTTCAAAAATATTTTCCCATCTATGTTCACAGCAGCATTATTCACAATTGCCAAAGATGGAAGTAAACCAAATGTCTACTGAGGTATGAATGAGTAAACTATCATGGTACTTAAATAAAATGGAATATTATTTAACTTTAAAAACAGAGATAATTCTGACACATGCTACAACATGGACGAACCCCAAGGACATTATGCTAAGTGAAAAAAGCCAGTGTTCAGCGGGACAGGGATGAATACAATGTGTATGTATAAAAAAGCTAAAACAAATATAACAAAACATTGACTGGTATCAATAAAACGTATGCAATATTTACCATACTATTCCTGTCTCTATTCTGTGGATTTGAAAAAACACATACTAAGAAATAAATGTGTATACCATATAGGAAAAAATGAAGGTAGCAATTTTTTAAATGAGCAGATAGTAATTTGATAGTTCCCCAAAAAGTTAAACATAGACTTATAATATGACCCAGCAATTCTATCCCTAAGAGAATATATTTACCTGAGAGAAATCAAAACACATATCCGTATGATTGTGGGTCTGCTAAACTTAAGCAGCCTGTTTGACCATCAATTGTTATCTACAGTTCTGCATTCCTGTACAAGGTCAGAGCTGCCCAATTAATTAGTCATAGCAAAACCTTACAAGGTGCCTTTCATATCAACAAAGAGCAAACAGCTTGATCACTCTGGAAAGGCTACGCACCACGAGGTATGACCGGGAAAGCCCGGGGGCTGACAATGGGTGCATAAAACATACTCCTGACTTATGCATCACGAGGTATGACCGGGAATGCCTGGGGAGCTGAGGACTGGTGCATGACACGGGACCCCAGAAACTGGTCAGTGGAAAACCTTGTTGATAAGATTAGAACCATACCTGAGGGTCTGGGGTATAATTTCGATTACAACATTTGGTCGCCAAACAGATAAGAATTATCTGGTCAGCAGACTCATGCCACCCGAAGCCCCTAATGACAAGAACACATTCTTTAGTTTTACCCATTTTTTTCTCCTTATCCTCCTGACCTCTGTAACTGATGTTGTATGATAATACTGAAAATAAAAAGGCCAGGACCTCGCTCACTGAGCAGCATCCTGCATCATCCTGCTCCACAACTCCCGTGTATCTGTGTGGTGTTGCCTGACACAACATATGATAATTTGTACATAAATGTTTAAGGCAGCATTATTCATAATAACCAAAAGGTTAAAAATAACCCAAATATCCATCAGTGAACAAGTGAATAAACAGTCTATGGTTTATAAATGCAGTTGACTATTATTCAGCCAATAAAAAAGAATGAAATTCTCACAAATACAACAATCTAGATAAACTTTGAAGATATTATGATAAATAAGAGACACAAGAGGGAAAACATGCTATGACTCTACTTAGATGAGGTACATAGGGAATCAAATTCATGGAGACAGAAAAGTAGATTGGTGGTTGCTAAGGTGAGAGAGAAGGAGAGAGAAATAAGGAGTGATTTCTTAATGGGTATAGTATTTCCTTTTGGATCTAGATAGAGGTGGTAGTTGCACGCCAGTGTGAATAGCAAATGTCACTGAATTACTTACTTTTAAGTAAAAGATTTTGCAACATGAATTTTACCTCATAAAAAAGATAGCAAAAGAAGGAGGATGTTATTATGACTAAGGCAGCAGAGTGTAGATGGGAGAAGACCACATCTAGAACAAGCATGCAGGTCCACAAATCTGCTGACTGGATGGAAACAGAGTGCTTGCAATGCCTGCTGACTAGGCCAGAAACATGCTACCAAAAAGAAGAATGGGAAGGGGTTACAATTATAATGGGCCTGAATTTTCTAAATATGTTCACAAATACCTACAATGTATTGAGAATTAATTATATTATGTGTTAAAATCTGCCATATTTAAAAGATACTGGGCTATTGCCAGGACAGCAAGAGAAAGGAGGAACAGCTTGGGTCTCAGAGGCCAAGATTTTAGAGGACAAAGCTCTCCCTCACGGATTCCCAGTGGGGAAGTAAAATGACCAAGCTAGCGGAGTCTATAGTTTCTGCTCGACTAAGGCTGGACAGTTTTTAAAAGCCCTCTGTGCCTCCTTTTCTTTAAAAATCATATTTGTTCTCCCTCACACAAATTGGTTCAGAAAAGAAATCCGGAAAAATGTGTATGACCAAACACATTATCCTTGCCAGAAGTATCTGCATTTATATTAGTACCGTGAGGAGAGTATGATGCTCTTTTTAAAAAGTGTTTAAAATTTTAAATTCTAAACAGTGTTTAAAAATTTTTAAAAATGTTTAAAAGTCATCACTAAGGAAAAAAATTCATATTTACTATAAAATTTTAGAAAAAACAGATAGCCCAAAAAAAAAAATCACCCAGAGGAAGCTGCTGCTATAATTTTGCAGTGCTCCTTGCCAGTCTGAGGAGGCAGGACTTAATGGAGAGGAGCAATTCATCAGTGAGGAAACTTGAAGCATTTAGAAACTTTCTTGGTGAGAAACTGGAATCAATGTAAGGCTTCCTATTAAGTCTGCTAGTGAGGATGGTCCTAAACCCAAGTGTCCCTATTCCTGAAGAGGATGCAATTTCCTGCACTTCAAATGTGTGTCCGGAGAGCCCTGTGATGCAAGACCCGTGAAAGAGTAGACAGAACAAAGAGGATCAAGATCCATTGCCCTCCTCCTTGTGAGTACAATTCTGAGAGAGAATTACTAAGTCACAAGGAAGAGGAAGAGTCTAATGAAATAGATTTTGCTGGCCAGTTTTTGGTGCCAAGCGAACAGAGAAAAACAAAAGAGGTGCTTCTAATACAGCTTAGTGTTTGGCGAGAAAAAGGATAGAAATTGGCCTGAACCTTTATTTCTCCTGTTGTCACCTCCAATCTGGACTCTGGCCCCAGAGCCACTCACTCACCCATCCAGACTTCCCCGAACTGCCCGGCACCAAGTCTTTTCACCAACTTAATGGACTCCCGTGGTATCTCCCAGGCATCTTTATCCCAAGGCTTTTGTGGCTTGGGGCTAATACATGCTTTCTCCAGTCTTCTGCACAAGCCATCTGACTGCTCTAAGTTAAAAGAAAATCAAGGTTAAAGCATTATACTTTGCTTTTTGCCAATATCTATAAGAAAGTTTGGACTGCTAGTCTTATCATCTCCAGCTTGTTATAATCTATGATCCTAAAGTGCTTACAGGGGTTTCTTTGGCATAGTCATGATTTTTAAAATTCTTACAGGAAAGACAGTTAAAAACATACTTGATTTTATTCATTACTACTGTTAATCTATTTAAGCAAAAACTACAAAATGGATAAACAAAGACAGACTGTTACACTTAATAAATTGTAATTTCAGATCCCAGAGCCCACGGGAGCTCCTCAGGGCAAGAGAGTGGGGACTCGTTGCCGTCACCAGGGAACTCCCCGTCCCAGAACAGGACTGGAGCACAGCAAGTATCCAAAACAGAGAAAGTGAATGGGGACCGCAGAGAGGGAGGGAGGACTCCACAAAAGTGGGGGTACCTGGCTTTTGCTATATTTTTAAGCCTAAGCAAACCTACAATGTGCATTCCCTGAGGTCAGGTTGTGGGCCTGAGCAGTAACAGCTGCCCACCACAGCCGCCTCCAGTCACGCAGGGAATGGGCCCAAAGGCTGGGCACGGGCACCACACTCCAGGCTTGGAGAGAAGCTCTGCAAACGACCATGAACGGTCATGTCCAAGTGTTTCACTGTTGCTGGTATTTCTATTTTCTGTTATCAAATATATATAATATGGCCACACACACAAACAGAAATACTCACAAAACCATAGATCTGCAGCTCTGCATTTCTATTCCAGATATTTAAAGATATATTTTAAAAGTCCTCACGATGTGAAAATAATATCCATTTCTCACTTGGTAATTTTGAAACTGTTAAATAGCATGAATTAGGTGGAAGGGATGGTGATAATTATTCATAATGTTTGAATCTGACTTTGATTGTATATTTAATCATGGAGTATTTAGAATCAATTATAGAATAGGATCCTCCAACTTTATTAAAAGAAAAGGGATGGGTAAAAATGTAAATATAAAATGTAAAAATTGCTTAATATAAAATATTTCTCATAACACACATTTTATTTTGTTCAATTTCCGTTTCAACTTACTTTGGTAATGTTTAATCATGTCACTGATACAAGGAAAAGTGATCCGTGGAGAGATGTAATAACCCCCATTGTCCAGACTTCTGATTTTGTAGTGCTTAATAACATCGCCATGCACAGGGTCATAATCTCTGACAGAGAGAGAGAAACTTCCTGCAGAGGAAAAAATACAAATAAAGATTATGTTTCTATTTCACAGATAAGATCAGCATTATACTATACTGTGGTACTCATTTTGACATAAAAATATGCAAAATTTGCATTCTGTATACTGTGTATAATTTTTAAATTCCCATAAAAAGTTTACCAGACAAGTGAAACGTAACAATTTATTTGCTATGAAGTTTACCAACAAGACACTTTCCTTCTCTGTGATACTTTTTATTATTTCATTCAACTGAAAAATTATTTTCATCCTTTTCTCTTAAAATTTCAATTACTCTAAATAATAAAGACAAAAGGCTCAACGAACATACAGTGGGGTAAGAAATGGCCATAATAGTGTCTGCTTTCTACTTCACTTTTAGTACCAAACAAATCACTTGACTTTGTCATTCATTATAGAATTGCAAAACTTTCACCACCAGAACATAACATATCTTTTTTCCTTTCAGAAATCTAGAAAGGTTTCTAAGAGTAATCTCCTAAATAGTACTTTATTAGGCCACAAGTAACTTCCTACCTTTTAAGGTTTCACTTTCTCTAATAAGAAAAGCTCCCACGCTGTTCCCTGGAGCCAGAAGCTGCCTTTCTGCGTCTTTCCTGGTTATATCCTTAAAAAACCATCTGAGAAGACATTTTAACAGCTCGTGGGTGTTATGTTCAAGGGAAGGAAAAGATCAAGAATAAACAAGAAAACTATGGCGGCAAGCAAAACCATCAAAGAAAACAACACATAAAGACTCACTCTTCCGTTTCCAAGGTATTGACTTTGGCTACGTAGTTGCTTGGGATGAAGCCTTCTCTCTTTGTTGAAAGGGATTTCGCTTTCCACCATTCCCCATGCCTGTAATAGAAACACATCAAAAAGGGTTTGTATTCAGTGACTCAAGAAACTACAATAGCAATTGTCTTAAGGTGTTTATTTGGGAAGGGAGATCCCTGGAACCCTTGAATCCGGTGGGAAAATTCACTCCTCATTCTGAAATAAAAATATTTAGAGATTGAAGCAAAGGGCTACAGGCTTACAGTTGAAGTGTGGGTCACTGTTCTCAGTGTTTGCATAAACTAGAGGTGGTGAAAATGGCTTCCATCTTGAAGAAGCAAACATTTGTCATTTCCCCTAGGATACCTAAGAAAAGCTTTCCAATCTTTCCAGTAATGGAGTTGAGGGAATAAATCGACTACGGTTCATGTTATAAATTCCTTTGTTATAATATCTAGTTTTTCACAGACAGTTGTTATAAAAACATTTTTTAAATCATAAAATAATTCCAAGGAGGTAGGTTTCATTCACCAAGGAAACAGGGAGACGTCTAGGGACAGTGGAGGCAGGAATGAATGGGTTCCTGTGAGACTCAAAGATGTCTCCCTTCAAATTCCCACACGGAGATAGGATCCTTGTCTATGAGACATGAAGGGCAACTACAACTGAAACTAATCCATTACTGACTGTATGCCTGAGTTACATTTATTTATGTGCACACACATACACACTTAATCCTCACGTCAACCCCACAATACAAGTATGTCATTCCCATTTTATTTTAGTTTTTGTAATATATATTTTTATTGTTATTTATGTCTTTTACATTTTGTATTCCCCTTGGGTAGCCCACCACCAATTCACCCGTGATCCATCTCCATGGTCCCTGTGTTCTTTTCTATTCCATTTTGTGCCCTTTTCCTTCCCTCCCTCATTCCCATTTTATAAAAGAAACTGAGGTAAGCTGAAGTGACTTGTCAAGGTGACATAGTTATCATGTGGCAGGACCAGGATTAGGCTCAAGTTAATGGTCTTCAGTCATCAGCAACTTCTTTCAGCCACTAGTACCTTACAATAAATAAGGGGTCTCTTCAAAGGGCCCTTCTTCCTCTACTTCTGATTGACAGGCCAGTGTACACATGATTAATAGGAAAAGCAAGCTAGAATCAGGATAGCTTCTTTACTCTCAGTATTGTCCAGAGTCCCGTGGTTTGAGCAGGCCCACAGGTCTGCATGACATGGAAGATGAAAGGAAATGATGACATCTAAGTGTCCTCAAGGAACCACACTGCTGCTCAGTGAGGGCTTTTCCGAGATGACCACTATTTCAGTACAGTGCCCTCAAATATCAAACCAGGTTGGGCCCAGAAAACAGACAAATTTGAGTACTATAACTAAATAAAGATGGCATTTAAAGCAATATGCAAATTGCATGCAGGCACAGATGGATGAAAGAACCAGGATTTGCCTTCGGAGGGAAACCTCTTGGAGAGTGCTCGCAGCCAAACTTAAAAGGAAAATTCCCTTGACACTCTTCCTTTCATTCTTAAAGCAGTCCTGGCAGCAAGAAGTCTGGGAGGCCCACCACAAGAAGGGAGTTTGGCTATTGCTGTGTTTCTGGAAGTGATACAAGGGGGACAGTTTGCAGGACCCAGAGGTTAAGGAAAGTGCAGCAGGCACAGAGTGTGTGGGTGCACTTACTCCTCCAGGACTTTCATCTTCTCTCCTTTCTTGAAAGACAAGTCATCTGGGTGGATGCCATCATAGGGATACAAAGCGATGACAACATCTCCTTGTTCCTCTGGATCTAAAAATGAAGACCATAAGCAAAAAAGTTTAAGACTCCATCAACAAATTCAACAAATCCTCATCAGGTACAAAGGATGAAACGATGTTCTAAAGAGAGGGACAACTGGAATGACACGTTTCCTCTATGCTGAGACTCAGGAATGCATGGGCTCTGGAAAGTACTGTAGTGCACACACTATGCGGGACTTGTTATCTCAGCTTGCACAGACCTACAACTATAATTAATTCCAATACTGTATTCAAGAAATGACACATCTGAGCTCACAGCAGCACTGTTCACAAAAGTAAAAAGGTAGATAGACTCTAAATATACAGTGATCAACAAATGGATAAATAAAATATGGTGTGTACATAAAATGGGATATTATTTGCTTTAAAATTGAATGAAATTCAAACACATGGATGAACCTGAGGGTATTATGCTAAGTGAATTGAGCTGGACAGAAGTCTTATGATAGGACAGATATTGAATGATTCCACTTATGTGAGATTCCTGGAACAATCTAACTCACAGAGACAGAAAGCAGAGTGGAGGCTGCCAGTGTCTAGGAGGAGGAGGGATGGGAGTAGAGTTTAATGGGGACATAGTTTCAGTCTAGGATGATCAAAAAGTTCCTGAAATGGAAGGGGGTGATGGTGTAGTTAATGCCACTGAACTGTACTCTTAAAAAGTGGTGAAAATGGTAAATTTCATATTATATATATTTTCCTAAATTAAAAGAAAAAGACATCCAGGTAAACTACTCTATAGAAACTCTAGTTGTAAAGAAAAGAAATCACCATGTTGATAGGAAAACATACCTTTAGTTTGAAACCTCTGTCCTGGTAAAAGTTGAGATTCTGGAACCTAGGAGAGAATATTTATTAGAACAAAAATTTTTGTTTAGTTTTTCTTACAGTCTTGCTGCACATTATATCATTTTTCTAGCAGTAGCACATGAGGTTTAGATTTGCTTATCAGTAAGCTGGAAATAAGTGGAATACAGAGAAGAGAGTCTGTGGGGCTATATCACAGTAAGGCTCCTCATTGGCCTATGGTGGTGGGAAATGAGCAGGCTCTGAGCAGAGGCTGCTAGATGCTTCCCTGATCATAATCCTATCTCTTATTTGGTATCAGAATCCTAACAATATTTGGGATGTCAATTTGCCCAACTAAATGACTATGCTTCCAAGATCTCTAGTCCCCTTTGCAGCTGTGAGAAAGGACTGTATCTACAATAAGCATGCAGTTCTGTGGGACTTTACGCTGGTTCGCCTTTTCTCTTGCCCTCTCCTTGCTGTCCAGGAATCAGGAAAGGCTGCAGCCGCAGCTGGCATGCAAACAGACACAGCAGCAGCAAGAGATGCAGCCCAGGTGACTGTGAAATTGCCATCCAGCCCAGGGCTACTGGTCTCTAAGTTTCTCAGACTTGTTTTAAAAACAGTTAACAGGGCTATTATTCATACTGAATCCTGGGTTTTCTGTGGCTTAACCTGACCCCGTCATGGGGACAGAATTCATTCCTTGCTATTTAAGTTGGAAGGTGAATTATCAAGAGATCTTGGAGGCACAAAAGAACACCAGAAGTCAATTTCTTTTTTCTCTCAGTGACCTTGAGAGGATGGGTAAGGCCACTTTTAAGGACAGTATTATCAGGAGTTTATACCACAATCATGTAACTTTTCTAGCTCTCTTTGATAAAAATGACATATGTAATGGGACCAAAACAGTTTGTACTGGAATTTAATTTCTGATGAAAGTCAGTCCAAAATATCTCTAGTTCAGTAAGTGTGAGGAAATTACTATATTTTCTGGTATCCAAAAATCATAAGTCCAAATTATCCTTCAATACTCATTCAAGAAGCTTTATACAGATTTTTAAAAACCATTTAGATCTGCATCATCAGGCTGTATGATCAATTTCAAATGATTTAGAGGAAATAATTAGAAGATGACAGAGTAAATCATTCTAAAAACAGCAAGCTGATTGTCAAATATCAAAGAGTTCTTAATTTATAAATGTTTCAATAGGCTTTTAATAAGATCAAAACACATATATGCAACCCATCTACCTTCACTAGTTTTCTTTTAAATGTCCTTTCCTAAGAGCGCTTTTGCATCAATTCAGCCTCACTATCTTCTCATATCCTCCTATAATCAATCCAGAGTGGGCACATTTGGTGCACATCTGGACAGAATGGAAAGTATTAGCTACGGCCACGCACTATACCCAAACCAACAGGCTCATCAGACGGGGGTGGGGGGGCACTGTGACCATGGCACAAACTAAGACACTCCAAGTCTACACATAGGAAATGAAAACTTGCAGGCATGTTTCCTTACTTCTGCTTTCCAAACTAAATCTTAACCTCCTTTACTCTTAATAAAGGAAAAATGGCATGTATATTTGTACTGTTTTCTTTTGCTTTTCTGAATAAAAGATATTCATTCATAATTTTTAAAAACCCACAAAAATTGTGTTTTAAAATATGTAAAATTCATAGCACATGACTAGAAGAAAAGCCCAGATCCTTTTTATGAGGTCTTTGGAGTCTATAATAAGAAATCTGCTTGTAACTGTAATTCCTTATGTTGTTTTATTTTCTATTAATCACATTTATATTACATGCAGTTCTATATCTATGTTTATGTAGGGTTTTAAAATAAGGTTTTTTAAATACTATATTCCTATGTATTATCATTAAATTCCTAAGGTCATAAATAATCCTACACATCTTGAGTTATTTAATAACTCATTTAATAACTAACTTAATGTTATTTATCCCGAAACATTAGGTGTAATAACTTAAAAGCATAATATGTTCACTCTTCAAGGACAGAATTTGACTTTTAGTGGTGAACAATGTAGTACACAGACATACTGATTTTAATGAAGCACATCTTAAACTTATACAATATCATAATGTCATGCTACTTCAATTTAAAAAATGAAAAAAAGATTAAAAATGATCAAAAGATGATTTGCAAACTTATACTTGCCAAGATCAACTGATGTTACTTTCAATCTATCAATTGAAAATAAAGTTGTTAAAAGTATAAATTCAAAAAAAAGGCCAACTCTGACTAATCAGTTTCAACAATGACATGCAACTGTGACATCTGTCCTACTTGCAGGAAAACAGGAAATGGTGTGCAGGGGGCAGGCATAAGGGCTTGATGACAACCCCATCCTTCAAAATGCCATGACATTAAAAATATGGCCAACTAGAGAAACCATGAAACTAAATAAAGGCTTTGGGGTGACCCTGGAATAAGCTGCTTTCAGCTTAAATGCTGAGGATTCCCTAATACCAGACCATGGGAAGATACAAAAATTTATAGGGAGGGAATAGATGAGAAGAATGTAAGATTGGAAATAAAGTACACTAAAAGTTGTAATTATCTAGAGTTCTGTTCCTCTCTTCCATGAAAGGTGATATTAGATCTTACTTTGCCAAGTATTTCTCAAAAGCACAAAATTTTTCATCATTCACATAAAATGTCTAGTAAAGATACTTATTAGTCCAAATTAGCTGCATTCTTTTTCTTTTAATTTTCTATAATAAATCATGGCAGCAGTATCTGTGCTATTTTAAGTTAATTAATGAGTGACAAGATGTGCTGTAGTATAATATAAATATTAGCACTTATTTCAGTTTCTTTCTTGAATCCAACATTACCTTCTGCTTAGAGATCACTGTACTAATCACCCACTACCTACCCTAAATCACACAAATTCAAATATGTATGTGTGTGTGCTTTATTCCTTCTACCTTTATGTAGAGTAGGTCTTTGCACCAGTGATATGAAAAATGATTTTTTTCTATAAATAAAAGGGTGACCAAAGGCCCATTTATTATACAATAGTGGCCTGGTTATCCCTAAAATGCTTAAAGCTATTCAAAGGATTCAGTTATAAAGCATATCAAAAAATTTTGAGGCTCACAAAATTGACATGATTTTTTTTGCATGCACATGTTACAGATTTGGTGTTTAAATTATGCAGCCATGCTTTGATCCTGCTGTGGGAATTCTCCCCTGAGACTATCTACTTACTGGCCTTTGCTGTTTATTGGACGTTGGATCTCTCACATAAATAGTTCGGTCAGTATTACGTACTGGTTGAGTCTTCAAATCTATTCCATCGTCATTCAGATTGTCTTTGCTTTTTGATTTTATACATCCCATATTTCCTGTTAAAATATAAAAGCAATGACATTGTTTTACCATTCTGGAACTGACTTCAATACACCAAAATCTCTCCTTGAAAGGACAGTAAAAAGAATATACTTCTACTCTTTGTCATAGATAGTTTAACAAACTCAAATATAGATACTGTTCACAAATTGGTTTGCTTGTTGATTCATTTGTTCACTCATTCATTCAGCAACTACTCATTCCCTTCAGGGTGATCCCTTCAAGGAACTAGTCCTATAATGCCAAGCCTTTTAGTCAAGGAAGTGATGGTGAGGAGTTGGGCTGGAGGAGGAGGCACACCTTCTGTACATGCCAAGGAGTCCACGTTTTTAACCTGCTGAGGAGTTCATGTTTTTAACCTTGAAGACAAATAACACAAGGTGCAAAGTGAAATGAGAGGGGCTGAGTTGTCAAAGGCAGGCAGGATGAGGAACTACAATGCTTAGAACTGGTGACAATCAAATGTGGCTTGGGGCTTGAGGAAACAGTGGTCCTTCCCCAAGACTGAAAGAAGAGGAGATAGGTTGAGGAAAGAGATCCAGTGACATCATTTGAGTGTAGGAACATCTAAATGATCAAAAGCAATGGGTTTCCCAATGAGCTAAGTGAGTGTGGAACCCAGAGAGAAGGCAAAGCTAGAGGCCCAATGATGGCATTGGCAGTCATAACTATGGATGTGAGGGCTCCTCTTTGGAAGAAGAACCGTGGCAAGAAGAACCGGGACAGAATGACACAACTGTGCTTCTGTTAAAATGGAGTCCTTCATGTCTGGCCCCCACCCAGACTTAAGACCTCTTATAGTTTCAACCTCTCCCTAAAGTGTCCTCCTAAAACAATCAGTCTGGAGTTTCCCCATCAGCACCAGTGAGAAAATCCACACAATAGGCTCCCCTTGTCTTCCTTTGAGGGAAGGTGGCTTGACCAAAATAATCTGCTTTTGCTAAAACCTTGTCCCACCCTCCATTTCGTATAAGTCCTTGCAGTATCTAGAAGAGATGTTGTCCAATTCATGAGTTGTTTAGAATCAATTCAATCTATAAATTTGTGACTTTTTAGTCCTACATTCAATTAACACTACGATGTATAGTGCACACACAAAACACTATGGGTACTAAAAAGATGATTTTAATAAGTAGAATCATGTGAATCCTGCCTTAACAGTATAGCGCTCTGGTAGAAAGTACAAGTTAAAAACAAAACAAAACCCACTATAAGCTCCGGTGGAAGGGCCTGTAGGGCTGGCGCTGAAGCCGGTGTGCACAGTTACGTGATTATAGCTGCTGCTGCTGCTGCTGCTGCTGCTGCTGCTGCTTTTCACCCTGGTAATCCTTGAACCACCATGGTTCCTGTTACATGAAGCCACAAAAGGGATTTGTAGACAAACCCTCAGATAAATAAGCAGAGAGAAGCAAATCTCTATTTAGAGAGTAAAGAAAAAGGAAAAGTAAAACTCCCAAGCAGCGATGCCAAGGAGAGGCAAAGATGTCACATGGGCCAGTGTCTCAGGGATATTTAAACCTTTTTTCTTTTATTCCAAAATCTTGTCATCCTCTTTGGATTGGCTCGGTCAGTGGCTGTACTTCCCTGGGCAGCTGTGTCCAGCTTTATAGCTCTTACCTTAGACTGTCTTTCACAGCTCCTGTCCAAGGTCACTCAAAATTTACTGTCCTTATTAGCCTTAAAATTTACTGTTTTCATTAGATCCCCTGGATTTCTCTGGTCTTATTTCAGGAGCTCTTTAATTCTCCCCAAGTCCCTGCCTGCACTGTCCCTGAAGCTGCCTACTAACCCCTAATTGCCCTAGGACTCAGCATTCCCAAACCTGAACAAACACTAAACTCAATCAGATTCAACAGAACAAATTCCCTGGACACACTCTAGGAAGTTGTCCTGGGGTTCAGTGGGACCTGGATGTATCCAGGTTATCTTTAATTCTGAAGTACTGCCATTTGGGGCCCTCTGCCTAGAACTCGAGGGAGAGAGGACTTACAGTAGGAGGGGGAGGGAATCACAGGAAATCTCAAGGGCTAGTCTCCTAAATGACACTCCCACTACATTGTTGCCACAGCTCATCTCTACACTGTGTCCTGCATTTCCAGTAGTTCTGCAAGTTTCGACTTGTTTATCATTTCATTAGTTGAGGTATGATGCTTCTAAAGGACAGTCACACTTCTTTCTGAAACTAGTGAGCTGTAGTTCCCAAAATGAAGGGGAAGCATGTACTTCCCTGATTCAAAACAGCACTTTTTTTTTTCATATGCTAAAGTTTCTGTGATGGAGATGGATTAAAAGCTGATTCTCAAAGATGAAAGTTTCAGAGTTGATCTGTAAATAAGCAGGTCCTTTTATCATCAGTCCCACCTACTTCTCAATCCCATCCCCAAAAAGCTGTGTTTAACTGGATCGGTCTTTAAAATGGTGCTTTAGGGGACTCCCTGGTGGCCTACAGGTTAAATCTCAGTGCTGTCTCCTAGATGGCCTGAGTTCCATTCCCAGCCAGGGAGCTGACCCACATATGGCACAGCAGAGCTCCCTTATCTCGCCTGCTGCTCTCCTCAGCAGTATATTTCAGTAAATCCACCCATTCTTCTGCCCACTGTGGCTATGGTGAATCCTCTTACTCCCTGCACCTCTGAATTACATCCACGATCTTCTACACACACAAAAATAAAATGGTCCTTTAGAAATGAAGGATGAGGGGCTTAGGTACTGGAAAAGACCATCCAGCGAGGAGGATCCCAGAGCAAGGGGACTAGCTTGGCAGGATTAGCCCAACCCCATAGTCCAGGTACAGACTAGTGAGCCTGGATCTCTTTCTCTCTCTCTTCCTCCTCCACCCTTCCTCTATCCCCAGACAAGTCTTCACTAAGCACCATTCTGAAAAATTCACCCCTCTGCCCGCTGCTCAGCGTCATGTTCTTATTTCTCTTACCACACCTGTATTCCATCACCTATTGGTTTCTGTCTGGTTAGCTGCCCAGCAGCATCATCTGATGGGCACAGGCCCCAAGCCCAAGCTTAGTTCTGCAAGACAGTATTCCCAGTTTCCCAAACAGAGCCTGCTCAGAGCCGGTGCGCAGAGTATTTATTGAAAGAACGAATGGACCACGCAGCTCAGGCTATAGTAAGGGCCCATCTTGCTGAAAATGAGCAAGAAAGAAAGGCAGTGAAATCCATCTCAATGACTGTTTTAAAAGACAGAGAGTCCTGCAGAATAACCTCTAGTTTATAGGAAATACAGGGAATAGAGGAACAAAATGGTCAGACAAATCCATAATTTCTTTAAAGACAGCTAGCCTGGATATTTCAAAGAGATCAGGGGGTTGTGGCATTAGTGGTATTTGTGAACACCTGCCCCTTCCAAAAGGAGAGAGGCCAGGGGGGTGGCAGGAGGAGTACTGGACATTAAGTCCATATCAGTAGAGATTTACCCTGGATGAGGGGGGCGTGGGGAGAGTTTGAGGAGGACACGTAGCTGGGATCATTGGGGAAACCTGAGTATGTTAGCATAACACGTTAGGGGGCAGTTAGGTTTTATAGGTGTGGTTCTGTTGGGGAATTCCTTGTCTTAGGAGATGCGTGCAGGGAAGTGTAGGGATGCAGGCTCATGGTGGCTGCGATTTTCAACATTTTGGTCAAAATGAAAAAGGGAAGGAAGAGAGAAGGAAAGCAGGGGACAAATGTCACCAAGTATTTTTAAAAATTAGTGCATCTACATGAAGACTTTTTTTTCATTTTCTTGTGTAGATTTGGATGGGGAGAAGATAAGACATTATGAATAACTTCATGTAAAAAAATTTGTTCAAAGTGTTAGAAGCCCCCGTAGTGATGTGCGCATGTACATGTGTACATCGTGTGTATGTGGGTGCGCAGGAGCTGAGGCTGGGAAAGTACTTGGGATGTGTTATTTTCATGGCACTTCATGCACTGTGGACTTACTTCAGTAGCAGGTTACAGTGGAACTTTTTTAACTTCAAGGTGAGAACACGAGGAGACCTCTATCTCTCAGTGTTCTGTAGGAACCAAGGAGTGGAAAGGAGCTGGAGTGGTAAGATTTGTGACCTGGACTTTTGAAGAAGTCCAGACAAAGCCATCACAGCAATTGTCGGAAGACATCAGCAGAGATGAAGGATGAAAAATAGAAAAACGGGTGGATGTGTGAAAGGGGGATATAAGCCACATATTATCGTTTATTTATTCTCAGTTTGTGTTTTCCCCTCCCTCTATTACATGGATAATGATAGTCAAATGTATGTATTGTTGTTGAAAATAATTATTTTATTCTACATGAAGAATGACTGCCTATCACAAAAAAGGTTGAGAAAAGATAATTGCAACTCACACATTAGACAGGGATTAATATCTAAAATATATAAAGAACTCATATCACTCAACAACAAAAAATAATCCTATCAGCAAATGGGCAACGGATCTGCACAGATACTTCTCCAAGGAAGACACACAAATGGCCAGAAACATGCAAGATATTTTACCTCTCTTATTATTAAGGATATACAAATCAAAACCACACCTGTGAAAATGACGACTATCAAAAAGAAACAGCAAGTGTTATTGAGGATGTAAAGAAAAGGGAACTCAGTCCCTATCAGCGAGAATGTAAACTGATGCAGCTACTTTGAAAAACAGTATGGAGTTTCCTCAAAAAATTGAAAATAAGTCTACCATAAGATCCAGCAATTCCACTTCTAGTTATCTATCTGGAGATTGTGAAAATACAATTTGAAAGATACATGCACCCATACACTCATTGTGGCACTATTTACAATAGCCAAGAATGGAAACAATCTTAAGTGCCCCTGGTGGGCCCCTCAGCACTGAGCTCTGTGCTTGGGGTCCTGCATTCAGACACACTCCACAGGAAAGCCCTTCACTGAGTCACAAAAATGAACAACTGAAACCTCCAATAAGATCTAACAAGGCCTTATGATCATCTACCTTTGTTCAACAAAGAAGAAACTGACTGCTTGAAATTTCACTTTGGGGGAGTTTATTTTTCTACTTCTTCTTTTTTGCTCCAGGTCTTGCAATTCTTTATGCTGTTGAAGTCATCATAAAAGCAGAAAATACAACGCATCCCAACAAACACTGAAAAAGTGGTTACATATTTGCAAGTGATATGAGCCACAATGATTTACACAGTAGTGTTTTTAAATGAAATACTTATAATTTTCTGGGCATCTCTTTATACTTACAGCAACCGTGCGACATAGTTGTTGCTGACTCCACTTTACAGAGGAGAAAACTGAGACATTAGCCTCTCTGAGCTGCTTTTCCTTACCATTTTGCCATGTGACTTTTTTTTTTTAAATTTGTATTTTATCTACCTGTTAATGATGCTAAATGAAAAGAAACAGTAATGTGGTTAGTAAAATGAAGATAGAAAATCCAAGGCAAGGAGAAGAGGAGAAGGTCAATGTGGTAAACTGGTAGGTATGAGACTGGCTGTAGCTGACTTCCTGGCAGGTGGGGCAGACAAGAGGTAAGTGCAGGGCCTTCCTCAAGGGAAGAGGGAGCAGGACAGGCTCCTCATGGGAAAAAGAGGCCTGGCACTAAGTCTAAGGTTTCTTGTAATGGATTTGATATAAAATGCTGTGGATCATGTAATTGGCAGTGTCTTCAATTTTTTTTAAATAGGTAATGAAGGCAGATTTTATATTCAGAGAGTTGGGGTTGATAATAACAGTAACAGGGACTCCTGGTAGCCCAGGGATTAAAGTCTCAGTGCTATCAAGCTATCTCCAGTCATTGCAGCATGAGTTCAATCCTCAGCCAGGTAGCTGACCCACAAGGAGCAGCAGACCTCTCCTCTCTTACCCGCTGCTCCCCTCAGCAGTGGATTTCAGTAGATCTGCCTGTTCTGCTCCCCACTCTGTCTCTGGTGAATCCTCTCACCACCCTGTACCTCTGGTCTACACCCCAGTTCTTGTATGCTTAAATAAATAAAAAATAAATCTTAAAGAAATAATAACAACAACAACAGAGCTTGATATGCAAATACAATTCTGGGATGTTTATCTCAAAAGCTCAACTAGCTGGTCTGCAGAGACACAGTGGGATAACCCTTTGTTCATAAGGAACATTCACCAATGCATCCAGAAAATGGGAGGATGGTCACTTTTCTTTCTATAAGTTTCTTTCCTTGGAACAACTAGCCATTAGGGGAACTTATTCCCTTTTAAGGGCCTTAGAATATTAAAATCATTTTTTCCAAAAAACAGACTCACATAAAAGATTAATTATAAATCCTCATTGATCTTCCTGTTGCCTCCAATAAGATCTAGTAATGCCGTATGATCATTTACCTGTTCAACAAAGAAGCAACTGCTTCTAAGGGTTTGTTCTTTTCTTTTTTGCTATATTTTATTGAGATAAAATTGACATATAACATAATGTAAGTGCACAATATACATATAACATCATGATTTAATTTGTAAATATATTGTTAAATGACCACAATGAGACTAGTTAACATATTTATCATTTCATATAGTTATCAATGTTCATTTTTTGAGAGGATGGTTGTTTTATGATGAAAAATTTTAGGGGATTTGCTCACACTTGCATAAGGGCACAGGGCTGTACATACTAGCATTATTTATATTGTAGACAGACTGTCTCGACATACATCGATAGGGTATAATTCATTAAATTGGATCAAACTGATATGTGTGGTAGATCAAAAAGAGATTTTCTATAATTTGGACATTCTTCACCATTCAATATTATTGATTTAAAAATCTCTCTCTCTCTCTCTCTCTCTCTCTCTCTCTCTCTCTCTCTCTCTCTCACACACACACACACACACACACACACACACACACACACATATTTAATGTGCACAGAAAAAGGCCTGATAGAATACCTATCATCCTGTTGTTTAGGTTCTAAAGTCCAATTGTAAGGAACAAGATCCTATATAGACATTTTCTCTGGAAAATCCGTAAGGAAGACATTACAATTTGGAAAATATTTTGGAGGCAGGACTGTGGTATTGGATTGTTGAACTAAGATCCTGGGTCCATCAATTACTGTGTGATCTTGAACAAATCATGCAACCTCTCTGTGCCTCCATTTCCTTCTGAAAAAACAGAATAACATTTTAAGGTCCATTATGTTGTTATAATTTAAATTAGTTAATATTTGTAAAGTGCTCCAAAGAGTACTTACAAGAGCACTCAGTAATAGTTACACAGTCGTGCCCCTTATCTATCAGGATACATATAGTCCAAGACCCCAGTGGAAGCCTAAAGCCTCAGATTACATTGAATCCTATATGTACCTATCTTAAGGTTTTTTCCCTACATATAGTTACCTATGATAAAGTATAATTAGTAAATTAAGCACAGTGAGATATTAACAACAATAATAAAATAGAACAATCATAACAATATGCTATAATAAAAGTTACATAAATGTTGTCTTCTGTCTCTCCTTCTCTCTGTCTTTCTCCTTCTGTGTCACTGTTTCTTTGTTTCTCAAAGCATCTTATTGTATGTAATATTTTGGGATTGCTGTTGACCATGGAAAGCAAAACCTCAAGTAAGGGGGTATTACTATATATATATTTATATTTGTTAAATACATAAGAATATGCAGTCAAAATGTCAGTTTGTCTTTTAACATCAAAAGAAAAATAATGGAATCATGGGAAGCACAAAAAAATTCACCTTACCCCAGAGAGAGAAGAGTAAAAGCAAGATGACCTGCAAGTAAATGTATATATTACTCTGTAATTAAGGAAGGAGGAGAGAAAATGTGCAATAAAAGTGGTTCCTGGGTTTGGATAAAACATAGCTTTGTGGGTAATATTTTGTTTTTCATCATAGGTTTGTAAGTTTAAAAGTAGTCAACCATATATACCATATTTCAACCTGAAGTCTACACAAATTCACTTCCTGTTAGCTACATAAAGCTTTTTAAATCACTACTTTCTCTTATTATCAGAGCTGTAAAAAAATCAAAAATAGGAAATTGGATGCTACTTCCTCCTATGAAATCTGAATCCATTTAAGCAACTATTTCACACAATCCTACTAAAAGTTTAAAAACAAAGTTACTAGAATTTAACCACTGAGAACCTAACTTTCTTGCCTTTACCAAGTGCTACAAAAAGTAACTCTCTCTGTTGGTACCATGTTATGTTTTTATCATGACATGCACTGTCTGCCTTTAATACAGCAGCTGCCAAGAAGAAACTAAAAACATTTTCTTCACTCCACCACAACTTCCCAAAATGAATGTTTTAATGGCATTGAGCAACCAATGAATCACTCATCCAAAAGTTCATTGGAAGACCTGAAGTCGTCCTCCTGTTAGTGACGTTCTTCTGCCTGACCTGTCAGTAAGTGGGTTTTCTGGAGTACAGAGAATTGACTATGAGGGCAGGAGATAGGAGGGGAAGGAGGTTGGGGAGAAAAAGGAATAGCATGTAATTGGTTACTTCTGTGGCATTGCAAAAACCAGAGGTGAACCTGTGCCAGGAAATCAAAGGTCTTTGTCAAACTGGAACTTGGTGTATCAGCACCAAATCTGTATTTCTTTACCTACCCAAAGCCTGCTGCCTCTGTGTGGAGTGAGCTGCATCTCCACGAGTTTTCTGAATTAGGGAACTTAGAAAAACAAGAGAAAGAGAAAGGAGTCCCCAAGGACATAAAGGTAGACAGCCTGAATGCCAAACAGAAGGGATCTTGAGCTTCAAACATGGGTTGCGTTTGTTTCAGGGTCATTAACTGGAATTCAAGCTTAAAATAATGTTCTCCAGTTTCCTACTTGCCTCCCAGAACCAGTGGTTAACTCAAGAGATTTATTTTGTCTGGCCAAACAAAAACCTTTTAGACACTCTGATTCCTTTCCCCCTTACTTTACTTCAGGAACAAGACTTCAGAGACTTTTTTAAAGTGCAAAGTCTACAGTGAAAGCTGCAATGTTTTCAGTAAACTACTATCAAAGTGCAAGGGGGTTAGAAAAGCCTCAGGCAAGAACTACACTCACAGCCCACTCCAGCAGTCCTACCTTAACTAGCTGTCTTTTCTTTTGCAATTTTCCTAAACTCCCTTTTGAAAGAGATTGAAAAGGGCATAGTCTGATTCTCTTTACTTAAGCAGCTATGATGTTTCTCCTCATACACCATGGTGATCACTTTTCCTCTAAAATCTCCCCAAAAGCCCTTATTGCCACAGTTGATAGGTTGGTAACCCTGATCCACTGGGCCGTAGACCTCGGTTTTCTTCACCAACCTGGAATGAAAGGTTCTCCCTAAGATTTAAATACCACAGGAAACAGGAACAGTGTTTTGGGGGCGATTAAGTCAGTGTTGTTTGGGTACTGGTAATCCTTAACTCCTAGTTTCCCTCTGGGTTCCGTTATCAAGAGCAAGTCCTTGATGACCAGAGTCACAGAGCTGCTCCTATGGGAAGGATTCCATCTCCAGTCTGTGAAGAGGCTGAGCCATTAGGCTCCCCCTAGAAGGGAGGGGGATGTGATTTACAAGAAATACTTCTTGATTTACAAGAAGTGAGAAAGAGGAGACTGTAGGTGTAATGGAAAGAGTAAGACAGGGCCAGAACATGAGTCTAAGGGACCTGCCACCCCTCATCTAGTTCTACCATTAAGGGACAGTTGGGAAAAAGTTGCCTTCCATTTTTGTTTGCCTTCTCACACAGGGTGAAGCAGGAAGGGAGAGTGCCAAAAGGAAAACAAAACAAAACAAAACAGCAGAAGCTGTCTTAAGGTCCCCTCACTCAGCCTACCTTTAAGAGGGTCCAGAAGTATCTTATGTGGCCCATTCATTCTTGGGATGAGTCAGGATAACATTCCCCCATGTCGGCAGTGCCGTCACATGTCAGCAGGCATACCAGGGCATAAGGGAATGTGTGGCTTCTTTCTCCCCAAATAGTACAACAGAACTCTCCATATTTACCCAGACACTATCTTGGAAGGGAGCAAGAGAAGAAACTTAAGGGACTAAACATTTACCTTAAAGAAATGGAGCCATGATGGAAGAGATTAGAATCTTGTTAACAAACTTAAGACTACTGTCCTACCTGCTGCTTGTTATTCATTCAGAGGGTGGAAAAGAGACTGGTTAGAGAATGTAATGGCTTTTTTTTTCTTTTCTTTTCTTTTTTGCACAGCTGAATTACAATGTGTAAACTTTGTAAATACACAAATTGCGGTTGGTCTTGGAATTAGATGGTAGTGATGGTTTAAAATCTGTGAATGTGTTAAAATCACTGAATTATACACTTTAAAAGGGTGAATTTAAGGTATAAGAATTATAGCAATAAAAAAGTAATTAAAAATAATACTTCCCCCAAAGGGAGATGTACTGCAGTATGGTAGTTTTCCTCTTCACTAACTTTTCTTTATAACTTGGTGATCAAAATCTAATACATTTTAATTTATCTTATGTCTGCTGCTGTCTTTAACTGGTTTGAAACTACCTCTTTATTACACGCTGTAACCATAAACAGAGTAGCAGGAAGACCCAGAAATTGTGTAGTTAGCTAAAAGGTAAATGTGTTGTGTAAAAATATAAAATTAACCTGATACTGAGATAGTCAGAAGTGATGCATATAGAGCAAATGATTGTGTTTACTAGAGCCTTTAAAAAGACAAAAATTTTAATCACTTCATTTATTTAAAGTGAGTCCAGAAAAGAAGCTCAATACAACATAGAAATATATGAGGCTTCAAACCCCTAAAAATGTGGTGTCTAGAGCAGAAAAGTTGAAGAATAATTTGACTCTTGCCAGAAAGAGTGCACTGAGGGTAATGAGAAAGCAGGGAAGTCAGAATAGAGAAGCTTGGCTGCTGGGTCCAGTCCTCATGGACTGTCTATAATCATGGGCAAAAATCAGTCTCTTGTGTGGACTCTTAATTCGTCACTATAAAGTGGAGACACTGGGTTTGGCACGAAAGATAAATGGTACCATCTTGAACTAAATGTCCTTTAAAATGTATGTACTTCTTAACCTGACATTATCACTTCCAGCAATTAATTATTTCAAAGAAAACAATAGGTCAGCTATGTAAAACTCTATAGAAAATGAAATTTGGGCCTCCCTGGTGGCACAGCAGTTAAGCGCTGTGCTGTGGAGCTGTCAGCAACGGCAATGTGAGTTCCAAGCCTGGCTGGGGAGATTCCCACATGGCGCGGCAGACCTCTCCTGCCTCACCCGCCGCTCCCCTCAGCAGTGTATTTCCATCAGTCTGCCTGTTCTGCTCCCCACTCTGTCTCTGGTGAACCCTCTCACTGCCCCACGCCTCTGGCCTGTACCTCAGCTTGTATGCATAAATAAATAAATCTTTAAAAAAAAAGAAAATGAAATTTATCATGGGCCTCTTTATAACACATACCATCAGAAATATACTTATTTGGGGCCTCCCTGGTGGTGCAACGGTTTACGCCTCATCACTATGAAGCTATCAGCAGCCATGAGTTTGATCCCTGGCCAGGGAGCTTCCCACATGGCACAGCAGATCTCTCCTGCCTTGCCTGCTGCTCCCCTCAGCAGTGTACTTCAGTAGATCCACCTGTTCTGCTCCCCACTCTGTCTCTGGTGAATCTTCTCAGCACCCCCCCAACTCTGGGCCTACACCCCAGTTCCTGTATGCATAAATAAATAAATCTTAAAAAAAAAGAAAATAAATATTCTTATTTGTCAAATAAGAGGTCACTAAATAAATGTAAACCAGTCCTTAAAACTCATTTCACCCAAAGTCAGTTCTCTGAGGGTTTTCAATTTACAAGATCACTATACCAAAGTTAATGTCTTATAAGTATTTGTGAGATTCAGTTAGTTACTATTAGAGGGATGGTTTAGTAGCAGCTTGCATTTACAAAAATTTATATTAATTGGAATGATTTTAATAGCTTAAGAGTATTATAATTCTTAAAAAAAAAAAGATTGATTTATTTATGTATACAAGAGTTGGGGTGTAGGCCAGAGATGTAGGGGTGAGAGGATTCACCAGAGACAGAGTGTGGAGCAGAATAGGTGGATCTACTGAAATACACTGCTGAGGGGAGCAGAGGGCAAGACAGGAGAGGTTTGCTGTGCCATGTGGGGAGCTTCCTGGCCCTGATAGAACTCCTGCTGCAGTGGCTGCTGATAGCTTCAGAGTGCTAAGACTCAACCCCTTGCACTACCAGGAGGCCCCACAAGTCTTATCAAATGTGGTGTTTGAAAAGCTTTTAAAGTTTTCTATGATGCCTTTTAAGGAATGTTTTATATTTTAAAACTAAGAGTTCTTGACTTTTTTTAGGATTTTATTAAATTTACAGAACAATAATTAGTAGCTTAATTATTTTAAAAATTATGAGACACTTGAGAAATGTGATCATTTATTGGATAGTTATATAAGTATGGCATTATTTTATTATACTAATACATAATTGTAACACACACATAAACTTGTACTAAGACAAACACATTTTTGAAAATTAAAACAAATAGAAAGTCTGAACTACTACGACCTGAGGATCTTCAAACTTGATCATCTGTGGGAGTAAAGAACTTAGTGAGGATGCAGCTTAAATTGCTAAGAATTCGAAAGGACATGAAATATCAGTTGTGAACTTTTACCAGACAGGAAGAAAAGCTGCTCTGCTTGACGTGTAGAAGATGCACCTGCGTGTGGTCTGGCGGACCAGCAAGTGCTCTGCCAGGGGCCTCAACCACTCCGGCCCGTGTGAACAGGGATTTAATTGATAACCTACAAGTCCCCTCTCTATGACTCCTAGCCAAGTGGTAAGGTGGAAAGAAAGAGAGCTGGAAGCGGAAGGCAGAGGAGGGTGAAGGTCCCATGACTGAAAGGAGGTGGAGACTGATCAGGAGTTGGCAGGCAGGGCTGCATGAAGGGAGCAACAAGTAACAAGAATGATGAGTAACAAGAATGATGACCAGGGTCCTGAGCCTCTTATGACAAGCATGCAGCTGACAAAAATACACCAGAGATATGGGTGATATTGCCCTTTGTCGATGTGCAGCCTCTTTCACATGGCTGATCTCCATTTGCATAACTCTTAGTTGAGCAATTTCACTCAGAGGAAGACAACAGGGGATTGATGAAACAAGTGGGGTTTTTTTTTGGTTTTGTTTCTCTTGACAATAAAAGGGAACACTATGAAAACAAGATGACCTCATGGAAACTTATGTATCATTAGGAAATGTGTCATTTAAAGGACCAGAAGAGGAAATTAAAAGCAGAATCTAACTAACAAATTAAACATCAGATTTTTATGATCAACAATTGAGTCACCTATATATTCAGTAATATATATATATATATATACACACATAACTATGTATTCACATTAGGAATTTTAAGTCAGTTTTATGTAACCATGTGTAGAATAATAGAAACTATTATGAACTCAGGAAAAGGGGAAATAAGCCTCAGACAGCTAAAAGAAGCTGAATGTTTTATCACACCACAAGCTTCTGCATAGCTGTAAGATGTAGATTTCAAATCTACAAGAGTCTAGGTTATCTCAAGACTAAAGCAAAAGGGGAAAATAAATCTGCTTCTCTCTAACAGGGCTTCACAACCTTAGCACTAACAACATTTTAAGCCAAAACATTTTTGTTGTTTGGGGCTGTCCTGTACATTATAGGGGAGTTAGTAGCATCCTGGTCTCTACCCACTAGTTGCCAATAATACCCCTCTATCCCTCAACATCACCTATGGTGACAATTAAAAATATTTCTGGACTTAGACAAATGTCCCTTGATGAAAGGCACATGGTAGAAAATCTGATTTTATTACTAGAAAATGCCATAAGTATTGATATTTTCTGTTACAGACTGGAGAGAATTATATGCTTTGTTAGTTGCCAGGGAAAGTTTATCTATCATTATAAAATTTAAGAGGCATAGCCAAAAATCTTGTCCAGTAGATGTCTACCATATTCTGTAACACACACACACACATACACAGAGACATACACACACGCACATCCCTTCACAAATACACACACAGAGACCTGATATTAGTTGGAACAACCTAAGAAATATTTTATGAAACAATCAATCCCTCAACTCAATAATTAAATCTAAACTAGTCTCATAAGATAAAGCTAGAAGAAACAGCAAGAATAATCCACTCACCTACCCTCTCGTATAAAGAAACTAAGTCACAAAGAAGTCAAACCAAGATAAGTTACTACTAGGTTTTATTTTCATTGAAGGTAACAAATACCAACTCATTTCAAAGTGTACTCTGAACAGAATAGAGAAGCCACAGTAAAAGAGACAATTGATTTTTCTCAAAGGAGCATAGGCAATTCGATGGAGCAAGGATAATCTTTTCAATAAATGGAGCTAAAGCAACTGAATATTCACCTACAAAAAATAACAAACTAGACCTAGCTCTTAGACCTTTTACAAGAATCAACTCAAAACGGGTAACAGAACTAAATGCAAAACTATAAAACTCCCAGAAGATAATGTAGGGGAAAATTTAGGTGACCTTGGGTTTGGAAATGACTTTTTAGCTATACCACCGAAAGCCTGACGCACAAAAGAAAAAAAGTGACAATTTGTATTTTATTAAAATATTTTGCTCTGCAAAAAACTGTTATGAAAACAAAAAACCAAGCCACAAACTAGGAGAAAATCTTTGCAACACACAAATAAAGTACTGGGTATCCAAAATATACTAAGAACTCTTAAAAAATAATAAAACAGGGGCCTCCCTGGTAGCCTAAGGGTTAAGTCTCAGTGTTAGCACCACTATGGCCTGGGTTCAAACCCAACCAGGGACCTAAGCCACATGTGGTACAGCAGATCCCGCCCATCTCACCTGCTGCTCCCCTTAGCAGTGTATTTCAGTAGATCTGCCTGTTCTGCTCCCCTATCTGTCTCTAGTGGAACCTCTCACCCTTCACCCCTTCTCCCAGCTCCACATCTCTGGTCTCTACCCCAGTTCTCCTACACAAAAATACTTTCCTTTTAAAAAAAATAATAAAACAACCTAATTAAAAATTATCAAAAGATCTTAATAGACACCTCACCAAGAAAGATATACTAGCATCAAATAAGCTTATGAAAAGATGCTAAACATCAAATGTCATGGGGACTGCAAAGTAACACAGCAATGAGATACACCTACACACCTATTAAAAATGACAAAAATACCAAACAATGAAACAGCAAATGCTTGTGGAGAGCTGGAACAACAGAAATAGTCCTTCATTGCTGGTGGGAATGGGACATGGTACTGTCAGCCACTCTGGAAGTCAGCTTGAGAGTTTCTTAGGCAATTAAATGTACTTTTAACATATGGCTCAGTAATTGTATTCCTTGGTATTTCCCCAAATGAACTGAAACTGTAAGCTGATACAAAAACCTTTATATAGATGTTTATGGCAGCTTTATTCATAATTGCCAAAACTTGGGGAAAAATCAAGACATCCTTTAGTAGATGAATGAACAAGCAATCTGTGGTAAATCCACACAATGGAATATTATTAATCAATAAAAAGAAATATGCTGTTAAATCACACAAAAAAATGGAGGGAACTTAAACTATGAAAACTGTGAAAAGACCAGTGTTTGCCAGAGTTCTGGAGGAGGGTGGGATGAATAGGTGGAGCACTGGATTTTTAGGGCAGTGACACTATTCTACATGGAATAGCTGTCATTATATGTATATTTGTCAAAACCCACAGTATGAGCAACTCCAAGAGTGAATACTAATGAAAAATGTGAACTTTCATTAATAATAATGTATCAGTATTGACTCACCAATTGTAATAAATGTACCACACTAATCCAAGATGCTAGTAATTAGGGGAAACTGAGGGGGGTGGTGAGTGCTACATGGGAAAATCTCTGTACTTTCCACTCCATTTTTCTGTAATCCTAAAACAAGCTCTAAAAAAAGAAAGCTTATTAATTTTTAAGAGTATATTGTAACAGAATGGGCATTTATCCACATAATTTTGAGTCAGTATTGCAAATGAAAGCTCAATGTTGAAAAGACTATTACTGCCTTAAAATATTTCTGCTGAGAAATATCTACATAATGTTCTTAACAACCAATATTCTTTACAATTATCAAGGGGAGTGTGTTACCTACCTTGCCTTAATAATTATGATGTAAAATACAATAGAATTTCATTAAATCTTGTTGGCTGAATTCCAACATTTCTGCAATTTCAACTTGGGAAAATAACTAGCCAGAGCTGTGAGATCTATTAATGTTTAATAATAAAGTCATTATTCCTAACAATATGCCTATAGTCATTTATGATGCATGAAAGACAATTAAGTTAGGCTTATAAAAATTGCAAGGCAAAGTACATCTGATAATGTAACCCCGAGTTTACACATATATCTGAATAGAGAACAGGATCCTATCAGCAATTAGTAATTCTGCAGAACCACCAATGTCAACAAATAGTTCAATCAGACAATTCAGGCCGGTGGCAGGTGATAAACTATAAAGTGCCACCGAAGGAACTACTGCAGAGCCACTTGAGAATTTTAAAAAAGTAATTGGAACTATTGAGTAATAATGAGTAGGGGGTATTAGGATGGTGGGACAGGAGTCTGTTACTTTGTATTAATGTTTTTTAGTTGTTTTGGTTTTTAAATTTTGTGCAAGTATCACCTTGAAAGTGACGAGAATTAATTATTAAGGATGGCTGAAAAAAACAGTATAGCTAAATAAACTATATAACTAAATAAAAATGCTTATAATTTTTAAAAGCAAACTAAAATTTTTATATACATTATGATTACATAAGTAGAGAAAAGTTTGGAAAAGAATATTAAAATCAAATTAAATCAAAATTAAAATTTTAATACTTTTATATTTCTAAGGTGAGTCAGTTTTATTTTCTTTGCATCCACTGCCAAATTGTCTACAATAAGTTACAATATTTGGGCGTCCCTGGTGAGCCAGGGGTTAAAGTCTCAGCGCTATCAAGCTATCACTAGCCACTGTGGCAAGAGTTTGATCTCAGGCCAGGGAGTGAACCCACATGGCACAGCAGACCTCTCCTGCCTTGCCCACTGCTCTGCTCAGCAGTGTATTTCAGTAGATCTGCCTGTTCTGCACCCCTCTCTGTCTCTGGTGAATTCTCTCATCCTGCATCTCTGGCCTAGACCCCAGTTCTTGTATGCATAAATAAATAAATCTTTTTTTAAAAGTTACAATACTTTGCTTTTATAAAGATATAGTTACAAAATTAAAAACCAAACACCATGAGTGGCCTCTTCGACTTTGCCATTCCCTGGTAGACAAGCACCAGCTATAGGCAAAGTTTCTGTCCTTCCTCGATTGCCTTGATGTAGCCAGCCTCAGTTTCCTCAGACAGGATGGGTGATGAGGGCATTTATATCCATGGGTCTGCATTACAGAAGAGTTTAAAGATATTCTAGGGAGATAAAGGCCTAGGAAGTCCTTCCCCACAGCCTAGCATCCACCTGAGCTTGTAGTCAAGTATGACGTTGAACAGCTGGGCAAGGACTCTAACCAGAAGCCAGTGAGTCAGAATTTTTAACACAAAAGTAAGCTAGAATGGGAAGTGGGAAGTTCTTTGGACTAAGTGTGAAGATAGATCAGTGACTTACCAAGTGTAGCACAAGATACTGCAAGTGAACTAGAGTCAATTTAAATTCACTCCAGGACTTTAAAGGTGAAAATGAGAAAACTGAGGGTCACTGCTGTGTCTAAAGTTACTCTTAAAATGGGTATGGTCAACAAATATGATAAAATTGAAGAAAGAAAAAGAGTAAGAAGCCTGAACCATGGTTCCCAAACTGTGCCAAGGCACGCCTGGCTCCCAGAGAACGCATAAGGGTACCTTGGGATAGTCAGTGTTCAAGAGACGAGACAAGAGCTATTATATTAGGTCAAGATAGTTCAGTTTGAACATTAGATTGGGTTATTTTTCTTTTAGCAACCTCATGTCTGTAAAAACCAGATTTTCTGTGGTTTCTATGATTAAAACAAGTGTCACATGAAAACAAACATGGAATAGAAGGCAAAGGTGGTGGCATCCACAGTCTCCATAGGTCCCAGGGGCTGAGGAGTTGTGTGACACAGGTTACCATCCCATTAGGACACTCATTGTAATTTAAGAAAAATACACATATGTTTTTTCTTTCAATGTATGTGTATTAATTTTTCATCTGGTACTAAGTAGTTATATTAAACATGTATGAAGTGGTTTGGCATTAACTATTTAATAAAAGGAAATTTTGGGTTTTCTTCTGCTCTCGGGTTGCCACAACAAAAATATAACTGAGACCCCTTGGCTGCCTCTGTGAGCCAAGAATGTTTGGGAACCCAGAGCCTAAAATTTTAAAAAGTAGGTGGTAACAGATAGCCAGTTAGTACCGAGCAGGTGAGTGCCAGCAGCCTGAGCAGTGAATCAGGAAATCAGTGGCATGGGGTCACCTGACAGGTCAGTTCCTAGAGGGGAGGGGAGGTCTGGTCCAGCACACGGAAGACACCACCTTTATCTTTTGTGTTGCCTGCACTGCTGCATGAAGAAGCTGTTGTTTCTTGGGAAGCATGATTAATACTGCAGAGGAGGCCTCCAATTAGCTTCAGAAAGTTTGAATTACTTTAGTCACATGACAGAGAATCTGTTGAATCCATTTTTCTTAGTGAAAATTATGTTTTTAAGGTTTTTTTTTTTACATTTATTTTTATTTATTTACGCATATAAGAACTGGGGTCTAGGCTAGAGGTGTGGGAGATGAGAGGATTCATCAGAAACAGAGTGGGGAGCAGAGCAGGCAGATCTACTGAAATACACTGCTGAGGGGAGCAGCGGCCGAGACAGGAGAAGTCTATTGTGCCGAGTGGGTTTGCTCCCTGGCCAGGGATGGAACTCATGCCACAGGGGCTGGCAATAGCTTGATAGTGCTGAGACTTTAACCCCTGTGCCAAGAGGGAATTCCAAAAATTTCTCATTTTTAACTAGCCTGGTCATCCAGGCTCAAAACCTCTGTCATCTTTGTGACCCCCATTCACATTTTACTGTTCAGACGCAACTCTGCATCAATTTTGTGATCTAATCGTGGTTGGTTTCTAGGCTGAGAAGAAGGCCTGGACCAGATAAACACTGTTTTATGATGGTTCCCTGCCCTCCACTTTCATGTTTTTTTCTTCACTAAATCCTACATAATAGCAATTACTTAAAATTCTGTTTGGGGTGTAACTTTTCCAGATTTTCCAGGTCCTTACCATCTGTCCTTCTGCTGCTCTTTGCTCATCTTTATGAATTAGATTTTCCTCATGTCACTTTTTTATAGTCAGCATTCTTCAGACTGCCTACTATCATTTACCTAGCTAAACGAACCAGTGAATACAAGCGCACAGAACCCTGTTTCATCCTCTTGCTTCCCTCTTCTCTGTGCTTCTCCACAGTGTGATTACCAGAAAGTACCTACTTTATCATCCATTCCCATTTCTGCTCAGGTGAATGTAAGCACCTCGAGCATAGGATTTTTGTCATCTCTGTACCCTGTTGTATTGTCAGTGCGTAAATATTTGTCGAATAAAGAATACCCAGCAGAATAAATGCTTCATAAACATATTATTGTTACTATTAAACCACCACTTTTAATATTGCTATTGATACAACTGCCAGTCAGATTAATTCCACTTGCCACTCATAGCCTCTCGCAGCCTGGCCCCAGCCTCCCTCGCCATTGTCACTTCAAACAGAAGCCTCCTGGCACAGACAGATATTTGCATTAATTGGTGTGGTGGCATCATCCTGCCTTCAAATCTTGGCTCTTATCCATTTAGGCAAATCTGACCTCGCCTCCAAAGCCTAGCTCACTTCCAGTCTTGCTGGGTTCCCTGCTACCCACATCCTTCTCTCCCTCTGAGTTATTCAGTCTACAAACTTAGTTTGGAACTTTGTCGCAAGCCACAGGACAGCAGATAGTGCTATTCCATGCTGTTGGGTATCTCTTGAATTGTCTACCTCCTAAGGTGTGTATGGTTATCTCTTCAACTACACTATAGACTTCTGGGAGGCAGATATTAACTACTCTGCCTGCCCCTTCAAAACACACATGGTTACCAAGTTAACAACAAAACACCACTTGTTGAATGAAAGTTGAATTTAGAAATCTCGTGGACTAATATTATAAAAATAGCCCATTATTTTTAACAACCACAATCTGTTTCTAACTGATGACCTGTAAGTATTAGTGTGCAAAATTGTTTTCATTTCAGACATACTTTGGCCATAACAACCACCAAAATGACCCCATTAACTGAGAATCTGTGACCATTCAAGGAATTTGGGCTGAAAATATCTAATTAAAACAATCTTCCTGAAATAAGAAAGCAAAGGGCTTGGGATGGGGAAATTTGAATCCAACATAGTTCCTGGGTTTATTAATAGCATATACACATCAGCAAGTTACTTAATTAAATTTTTAGTCATGTGTAAAATGTAGATAATACTCCTCCTTCAAGGGTTGCTGTAAGGATTAAATGAAATAGCATCTGTTAAACGCTTCACCCAGAGCAAGTGAACAATGCATTACTTCCCGTTTTCCCTCCCTGACCCACAAACAAGGAAAGCCAGATTATAGTGACACTATTGTACCTAAGTGAAGAAAGACTCATGTGACCTCTTGTACAAACAAAATTGTTAAATAAATATTGCTAAGAGCCTTTATGAGTATTAGGGCTAAAAACTAAACTGCAGCACTCCCGGTAATGTCTACTGAACCCCCCTCCTCACCTCTTCCTCTGTTCCTGCCCTCCACTTACTTGACTGAAGTTTAGGCAGTCCAGCTTCAGAACTTTCCCCCACTCACACGAGGTTCTCCTCAATTAATCTGCTAAAATCATTTTACTATATTTACAGCCCACAAATCTACGTATTTGGCAGAAAAGTAAGTTCTGTATTTGTGTATATTTCTTTTTCAACTAGTTTTGATGTTTTTCTCTGATTTTGACACCAAATGAATAAAAAATGAAGACTTCAATTTTTTTATAACTCAAGGGACGTTAAAATGAAGGACAAACGAGACAAAGGACCAAAGTGGGGGAAATAAGGCAGTCCCCCAATCCTTCCTTTTCCCAGGTGTACCCAGAATTATAAAGTTGCCTCTAACCAGCTTCTTTGCCTGAGATGTGTTCCGAGACTCATACCTCAGCCAACTCGTATTTACTGACTTAACCAAAACAGTGAATTCTCTACCCAACACACCCTCCCTTCCGTAGCCCCTTAGCCTCTTGGATGCCTCCCCAGCTTCTCAGCTTCATGCTGAGCAGGAAAGGGACTCCTGACAGGCATAAGGATTTTCAAGCAGTCCCAGGAGGAGGAAGTTACTGGTTCCCACGGGCCTGAGTTTTTCTTTTTGTGGGTGTGTTTTCTCTTTCTGAAACCAGGAAGCTAAATTTGCCCAATGGTTAAACCCAAAAGGATTAGAGATTCTTTCTTCAGAATCTGGCCACAGAGGCCAGTTGTCCATCCCTATTAAAATCAGCCCTTTTCCAAATCACCCTGACAGAGAGGCCTCCTCACTCCTCAGTGAGGCCTAGTCACTATTATGAGAAGTAGTACTATACTGACAGATCCTTTACACACACACACACACACACACACACACACACACGTGTGAGTGTGTATGTATGCATGCATATATATATACATATATATATATATGCATTTCCCATTCTTCTCATCAAAGCTCTAAGTACAAACACTAAATTATATATCTATTTCCTAAAAAGAAAATCAAAATTTCCCCTACCTCTATTTCTTCTTCTTTTAACTAAACTGTTTTTAGTTCAGATTTTCAACACTTCTACTTTTCATACTGCTATTCATTAGCCTTAAAGGTCCAGCAAGTTCTGCTTTTATTGATATAACTGAGATCCTCTTTCTTGCTATCATTTTTTGCTAGAAATGTGTTCTCTTTAGCAAAATGTCCCAACACTCAACAGGCTTTCCTGTCAGGGATGTCTTACTAATGTCATCTTTTACATGAAAGTCACTGCCTCTGGTTCTGACCTCCACAGGAGTTAAAGTCCAGGTGGAGAAGTGTTACCACAGTTCCTGGAGCGCTTGTGGGAAGCTGGAAGGCAGGTGCTCAGAATCCTGGCATGCTTGCTAATTGGAAAGGAAACCTGCACTCCCATGTTTATAGCAGCACAATTTACAATAGCCAAGATATGGAAAGAACCTGAATGCCCAAAGACAGATGAGTGGATCAAGAAGATGTGGTATATACACAGTGGAATACTACTCAGTGATCATGTTTCAGCAGAATTCCTTCAGGGAAGCAGGTATCACTCAGAGAGGAGGGAAGGTCTTTATTTATGTGGACAGGCTCAGAGGAGATCCTTCTCCAAAGTCTGAGCCCTGAGCAACTAGGTTACAGAGTATTTATTGACTAAAGCAAGGGGTACAGTCAGCTGGGGATGCATGAAACAGAGTGCATGTGGCCTTGAGAGCGCTTATGAGTTGTCCCCTCAAACTTTCAGTCTACAGGGTATGTCCCAGTTTCAGATAACCAAAGGTCAACCTGACATTTTTCACTTCAATCAAAAAAGATAAACTCATGCCATTTGTGGCAACATGAATGGAGCTGGAAGGGATTATGCGAAGGGAAATAAGTCAGAAGGAAAAAAAGTTAAATTCTGAATGGTTTCACTTAAATGTGGAGTATAGAAAAACCAAACAAAGGTCAGCAAAAAGACAAAACTTGCCAGCCGACCATAGTTCTGAGGCAGACAGCAGGGGAGGGAAGAGCACAAGGGCCTGTGGTGATGGATCCCAGGTGCTGAGTGGTGGGAGAACTACATCTGAGGGGAGAAATCAAACATTGTCCAAAAATGAACAATGATGTAATAAAACAAATAAATACATTTAATTACAAAAGAACAAAAGGATCTTCGTGCACTTGGACCACTGGTTGTGTTTGGCAAAGACTGTTGGACACAGGCTTGCTGATCTAGGGATGTTCCATAATCTTTCAGTCTCAGTTGACTCATTTGGAAAATGAACACATTATCGCCAACCCACTGCACCTCATCCATCCAGCATTAACTGAGCACATAAAATGCCCAGGATACCTCAACCTGGGGCGATTCTTGTCACTGTCACTTATATACAGTCACCTACAAGTGTCTTATTGTTTCTCAATAGTCCTTTCTAGGTGTGTCATTCTTATTTTGACATATTTTCAGCAGCATGGCTTATAGCAGCACAGTCTGTATTTATTCTATTAATGTCCAAAGCCATTATTCTTAAGCTAGGTTGCACACTGAAACAATTTCCAAGAATACATGTGCTCCAGCGACATCAGAATCTCTGGGAGTTGGACCTGGGTACTGGTATTTTAAAATCTGCACAGGTCACAAGTAAGTAAGGCTTTTAAGGGGTGGTAAGCCCAGTGAAGAAAATGAAAACAGGGTAACAGGAGAGGGGGGGACAAGATGATTGGTCAGCAGGGTCTGTGTGAGCAGATCCTGCTTAAGGTGGGGAGGCATCCCTGGAAGGAAAGCGCCTCCCTTAGGGGTCAGAGAGAGCGAAGAGTGGACTGGGCTGACACGTTATCACTGGCAGGAGATCCAATCCCAAAGCTTCTGCTGTTTCCAGGCCAGCCGGGTTCTTTCCCACTGCAGCTTGTTTGCTCAGCTCTCCCTTCAATCTTGTACCATTTTATGAAATACCTCAGCTTCCTTCCAACAATTCCCCATTATTTCTTAAGCTAGCCAGAAGAGGTTTCCATGGAAACCCAAAGAACTACCAATATAACAGGTTATTTAATACAAATTAGTCTAATTTATATGGTCACATTTAATGGACATGGAGATTTGGGAAACTATTATAGCTACAGTGAGTATCCCACACATATTCCTTAACGTTTTTTGGGCCTGCTCCCTTTCCTCACTCACAAAAATCTCCATCTCTTTCAGCTCAAATTCTACATGTCTATGAACCTAGGAACATCTTCGCTTGTTGAACATATTATATAAAGGAGACACTGGAAGTGTAAATACCAACAAGACATGGCCCTGTCCTCAAGGAACTGGGTATATTAGGTTTTCACATTTATGGAAGATAATTACCCAGCATACACATTTAGGGGAACTCTTTCCTTTTTCTTTAGTTCATGTCACTAGCTCATTAGTACAGTGTCCCTTCCCCTACTTCCTCAAGTATACAACTTTGACCAAGTATTATTAAAGTATCCAGTATGTAAAGTCATTTAAAGAGCAATTTCAAAAATAAAAGACCCTTTGACTTCAAACATTACCCCAAATAGAAACCTACACACACACACAGCACCATGCTATCGAGACAATGCTAGGATACCACTAGATAGAGGGCAGTCTGTGCTCTTCTGTGGAAGGGAGGGGTGCTGTGAATTCACTCCATGATGAGGGATTTATATCTTCCTCAACATCTGTTGCTCAGGAATCATCCTCAAAGACAGGATACCCATCTAGAACAATTGTCCCAGGGTGGCAGTTCACCCTGGCCGCCCTCAGATGTAAATATATGTCTCCATTGCTCTGTGAGCTACATTTTGCACACACCCTTCCAGAATGGTAACAGTTTGGAAAAAGGCATAAATATTTCCAAATCATTCAAAGTATTGTGACAAAGCCCAGGAGAAGTAGAAAGCTGAGCTTTAGAAACAATATTTTTAAATAAGAAAACAGGATTGCTTAACAGCATCAAGGGAAACCCAGCTGTATTCAGTTCAAGTTTACTGACATAAAAAGCACATTCATGCTGAACACATCCAATATTTCTCTTCAGTATTCTCCCTTTCTCTCCTGAAAATGGGGTGCAGGGTGGGAAGAACACAAGGGACCATGGAGCATAATCCCTATGGCTGCACTGGTGATAGGAAAACTATGGTGACGATTCCCAAGGGGGGGAATCACATATTGTCCAAAAATTAACAACAGTGTAAGTAAAAAGTGCTTCATTTAAAAAAATAGCCAATGATCAACTTGGGAAGTTTTTTTTCTGAAACAAATGGGACAAGAAATAATTTACCATAGAAGGGAAATATCAAATTGACTTATACAAAGTTCTATATTTTCCTGAACTTACAATACCACTGATTTTTATGCCATTATTTTATGTACCATTAGAAAAAAGAAAAAGAATGGCACCCTTTCAAATATTAAGGTACTGAAATCGGGCAGACGGGGTGTTCCGTCCCGCCGCGGTCGCCAACTGACTTTGGGGCGGACAGGGCACAAATGCCCAGGCTCTGAGGCAAGAGCCACCAAAAAGCCCCAAAAGGCCAAAGGCCAAATACAACAAAGGCCAGCGCCTGAAGAGAGGCCAAGGCACTGTCTGTGGGTCTCACCCGCGCGCACAACTGCAAGAGACTTCAGGCTACAGGTACAACAAACATGGGGTTTATCGTACAGACGGGGGAAACAGAGAGCTCAAGTGGCGGCCTCCTCACCCAGAACGCTTCGGGGATGGCAGCTCCTTGGGAGGTGCTGGGTGAGACCCACAAACAGGTCTCTGAGACACCAGGCGCAGGGCCTCTGGGGCTCCTTTCAGGCTACGTCAGAGACAGGACCAGAGGCCCAGTCTCTGCAGAGTCCTTCAGCTTCTCTTCCTGCTCGAGGGCGGCTGCTGGACGCTTCTTCTTTCTTCCTCGGAGGCCAGGAACGGACTTCTCTCTTCTCTCTTCGGAGTCTGGAACCATCGTCTTTCTTCTCCTGGGGACTGGTGTAGTCATCTTCTCCTGTTCTTCTCTTCAGGGGCCTCCTTCTCTCTCTGGGGCTGGCGTCCTCTCTTTTTCTTCTCTTCTCTTTTCCCCCTTTAGGCCCCTCCGATCCTGGCTTCTATCCTCTCCCAGAATACCATCCACAAGTCCGATTGAACCATTTTCAGTCCTGGAGCTGACTGGACCTACCCATCAGCCACTAGCACCTGATTGGTCCATTCAAAACCGCAGTTACTGGGCAGGAGCAACTGCCATAACTGACTTACGGTGGAGCAGCAGGCCTACCCATCAGCTCCTAGCACCCGATTGGTCTGTTCAAAATGGCAGTTACTGGGCAGGAGCACTTGCCATAACTGTTCTGGAGCAGCAGGGTAAGAGGCCCCACCACTCCTGCAGGCTCCCACTGCTAAGGCAGCTTGGTCCCGGTAACAGTACCATTAACTGTGATGTTAGAGATATTAACATATAAAAACAAGCATGTCTCAGAGCTTATGAAGTACAGTAAGTACATGCTTATTGAATGTTCATTTGTTTATTTTAGAGATCATAATCTCTGTTCTATTTTATCTTAAATGTCTTTTTTTTTCTTGGTATGCTAATTCATATTTTTTTAAGTAGGAAGAGTCTAATTATTAAAGAAAGTTTTAATGGACTTTAGTAAAACGTAGGGTTATCTTTTCATCTCACTTCTATGCTGAACCTGTTGTCCAGTTCAAACACTGCACTGGCAGAAGCTGATAAAAGCTACCATCCATTTGAAACCTGCTATGATGTCAAAATTTACATTGATTGCTCTTCTCTATCTTACAACAACCCTCCAAATACAATTATTGTCTCATTTAACAAACAGGAACATGAGGCTTAGTGAGGAAAAGCAACTCTTTCAAGGTGACAGAGGCAGAAAGCAATGGAGCCAGATTTCGAACTCAATCTCTTGCTCAGCACTGTTTGCTCCTCAGGGGGAATTGCAGGGGAAAATGAAAGTCCGGACATCAGCCTGCAGCGTGAGGACTGTGGTCCACACCTGATCACCCCAGAACGCCACACTGCGCGCAGCATGTGACCACCTTCAGAGGCTGTTGGGGAGAGGGTTTCTAAGTGGGTGGAGTTGACAGACCACAGGGGTGAGAATGGAAGAGGCTGCAGGAGTGAGAAGTTGTCATTAAACACCCGTGAAAGTTGAGCACAAGACGGACAGATACAAATATCGGCAAGAGAAAGATCTCAAGATTCCTTGTGATGCTTTAGAGCAGACCAAAGAATCTAAATTTTTGAGCAAGAGAAGCCTGGAAAGTCACCTCAACCAGCAACATCAGCATCTCCTGGGAACATAGTAAAATGCAAATTCTCAGGTTCCAGCCGGACCTGCTCAGTGAGAACCTCTAGAGGTAGATTCAATAATATGGATTTAGAAAACCTCTAACAGGTGCTTCTATTAAGTTCCAGAGCCATAGGTTAACTAGTCCAAGCTCCTTATTTTACAGACAAAACAGTGATGCCCAATGTCCAACAACAGGGACAAGACAAAGTGACACAATATCACAATGTCAGTCTTCAGAATTTTAGCCCAGAAACTGAAATCCTTGATAGTTTGGTTCTAATTTCACAGAGTATCAATTTTCAAAGAATTTGAATTTAATAAAATATATTTAAACAAACCATAGTTTTTTTTTGTTTGTCTTAAAGATTTATTTATTTATACATACAAGCTGGGGTTACAGGCCAAAGGTGTGGGACGGAGAGAGGGTTCACCAGAGACAGAGTGGGGAGAGAACAGGCAGATCAGAAGTACACTGCTGAGGGGAGCAGCGGGCGAGGCAGGAGAGGTCTGCCGCACCATGTGGGATTCTCCCCGGCTGGGCGTCGAACTCGCATGGCGCGCTGCCGACAGCTCCACAGCGCAGCGCTCAACCACTGCGCCACCAGGGAGGCCCTAAACAAACCATTGTTAATATATTTTAAGCTGAATATCAGAACCTGGAGGATATCTGGAACTATGGTACATAAATTCACAAAAGATCAGGCAAAGAGCAATGAGAGTCATATAATGTGGAACGCAGGCAGCATGTAATTCAAAAATGCCAAAGATGGGGCAGCCTCAACATAGCATGATAGAAACTGAAGTAAGACACTTTTTCGAAAGGATGAACAGATAGGAGACAAGGCTTTACCAGTGTGCCTCTCTCACCGATCCATGGTTAATGTGCTAAGTATTATGAAGTGTATCTTTCTCATCTAATTAACAGACCACTTGGACTCACCCATTCTCATCAGGTATTACTAAATGATCCTAATTCAAAGCAGGTGAAAATCCAAGCACACAGATGCCTAAGAGCCAATTTCAAGTTCTGCTGGCCCTGAATCCCCCTGGAAACAAATCCATTAGCTCTGTCCGCCTTTCAACATCTCATCTGAAACTTAGCTCTTCTATTACAAACAAAAAACAGGCACATGGGGTTAAAAGAATGGCAACATCCTTGAGCTTTCTCATTTTATCAAGTAGCAAAATCGACTAGAGTTTGCTCTGAAGCAGTATTTTCTCACATCTAGAAGGGGAGAGTAAGGATGGAGCAGAAGGCGGTGGGGGGGTGTAAGGGACATTCTGTTGTCTGGATTCCCCCCAAAATTCCTAGACATGGAGCCTCAGAGAAAGGTCCCAAATGGGGATGGGTCACTGAGCACATGCAGATGCCCAGAGGGGCTGCGATGGAACCAGGGCCCTGGCAGGCAGCTGAGGTTGTTCCACCCATGGAGCCGCTCCCTGAGCTCCAGTGAAACCCAGGACTTAATGCACTACAAAATCAGAGCATTCTCTCCCTTCCTGCACTCTCACTTAGAGAGAGCATTGGTATCCTACATGATGAGTTGTCCCAGCATGTGTCATATTAACTGCCTAAAACGCTTAAAGGGAGTGGCAGGCTGACCTCTGAGGACACTGTCAGTGTCCCCTCATTTCCCTCGGAATCAGTGCCTTTATCCCAAAGTCATCTTTGCCATCCCACTGACTTACTCACCTCCACCACTCATTCTCCACACTGCACACTGCGGTTCTAAAAACAACTGCAATTCTGTTTCCTTGTTCCTTGCAGGATAGTGCCTGGCAAGTAACACCCTTCATGACAACCTACTTTGCTTTTTTATAAGTCACTCCTGTCTTTTCAACCCATCCTATACTTAAGTTGCATGGAAACCCAACACCCAGTAGCTTTTCACATCTCCTTGGTACCTCCCTAGTTACTTCCTTTATGGACTACCCCATGCTACAATCAACTTCCTCCTTTCAAATGAGCCGTTTCAAACACCATGTCCTGTGTGGAAAGGCCCCACTCCTCCAGGCAGAGGGCCACAGCCCTCCTGCCATTTCTCTATTGCAGTACAAGACTTGGTTCATCGATAACCCCCACTCCCACCTCTGCCTTTGTACCCAATCCAGGACAATGCCAAGCCCATTGGAAGGCATTCAACAAGCCTTCTGGAATGATCTAATTAATAAGTCATGTGCAATACATTCACCTCCAGTGTCTCAAAAACTTCCTTCCTTCATACCTTTAATATAGTTGGAATTCAAATGACAACTTGAATCCTTTCACACTCAAGTCAGTATTTTCCAGACTTGCCACTTTATAGGAAGGACTGGGTGTTTGTTAAAAATGAAGATTTTTTTAAAAAAATACAAATTCTTGGGTTCCACATCAGGCAGACAGCTGAACTAGAGTCTATACAGGGGTTTTGGAAGCTTTTGCAGCAACAATGTAGGTCAATATAGGTAATTGTTACACTAATTTGATGCAAGGGATACTTTGTCTCTACTATAAGGTATCTATCTACCTTTGAAAAGAGACTAACATAGTAAACTTCATTAATTCTGTATCTTAATGTGTATTAACCAGGTCCTTGTCTCTTGGTCATTATCTCCACAGCACCTAGAATTGAACCCAACATTTAAAAGTCACTCAGTAAGTATTGATGACAAATGAATGAGTTTCCTATGTATAAACTGAAATTTTCTTAAATTCTTAGCAGTCTTCACATTTTGCATGTTCCACTTTATAATATGATCTTGATGTTCTTTGACAAGCTTTCTGCACCAAATTTGGACTTTCCCCACAAAGCAGTAAATGCACCTCGAGGCCAGGTGCTGGTGTTACAGCTGCCACTCTGGGTCCAAACCCATTTTAATCTGTACAAGGTGAAGTTGGTGCAGTTCCTTAAGTGTTTCATTGTATTTTAACTTGCAATTAAAAAAAAAAATTAGTAGAAAGATGAAAGACCACAGTGTTAACATGAAAAAACAGAGATGCCATACATGTAATTCAATTGTAACAAGATGAGAATCACACAGTCCGCTGAAAGTGCTAAAGGGGCTCTTTAGCCTTCAGCAAGACACTCTTTGATGTAATCATGTAGATTTACTATGAAGAAAATATATAAAATTAAGAGAGATTTAGGATGAAGTGTTGAACATACACTGAAAATTATGTCTAAGTGGGAATTTAGAAATGGTACAAATTGTTTAACTGTCTGGGAATGGACACCCTTATCACATATAATTCTATTTTTGGCTTCAGGTTGGTCTGGGCCGTCCATGGCACAGCTAAACAGCAATGTGACCAGCTTCTGAAACAGCAGCCCCTTGTTATTTTGTTATCCTCCTTATTCCTGGCAATTGTTATATTCTGAAGAAGGAAAACCTGAAGTTTTAGTTTCAAGGCTGATGAGCTGCTGAAAGAATGAAATGCTTACAGTGGTTGTCCAGGCCCTATTGTGTCATTTTTAAGGCAGACTGGAAACCGCAGGGCACTGGGGACAGGGAAGTTGGGGTAGGAGTCCAGCAAGAAGGAAGAAAAGAGATGAAACACACATGTTAAGTAGGAGCAAGTGGTTCCAGAAAGTCACACTAAATATTCCCTCAGGTTCTAAACACTTACACAGTTTCTCGAACCATTTTACAGATGCAGTTGTGGAAAATAAAGGTGCAAGGAAACCCTGGAAATCACCAAGCTAAGTTACTTATGTCAGGACCATGTAGGGTTCAGCACCACACTTTCATGAAAACCTTCCTCCCATGAAAGTGTAGGGTGGAGGGCAGAGGAAGGACTAGACAGTCTCTGCCCTCAGGAGTTCAAGGACCAGTGGCAGAAAGAGATGAATCAAGGCTGACGCTGTTGAGACCCAACAGGAGCCCTAACAGACATCTGTTCCACATCCTTTGGGGCCACAGAGAAAAGCAGAAGATCCTGCATGTCGGCAGGCGGGGGGCCAGAGGTGGCTTCACATTTGACAAGATGAACTCCTCAGTTGGAGATTAATCAGATCTCCCATATGACATTATCTTTAGTTTGCTTTTCTCACTGAAGTGAAATGTCTACATGGTGCTCTGGAGATGGATGGCGGTGATGGCCGCAGAGCAATGTGGAGGCCCTTCATGCCACCAAACACTTTAAAATGGGTGAGATGGTAATTGTTTTGCGCATTTACCACAGCTTAACAAAATGAAAAAAAAATTGATTATTCATCCCAAAAATGTATCTATTATGAAATGCACAGATTTTTAAATGCTGTATTTGATCAATTTTGATATACAACTAGGCCCACATATCACCATTCCTCCCATCCCTGAGGACCCTGCCTCCCAAGTCATCCTGCCCTGTGATCACTGTTGTTGAATTCACACAAATGGAATCCTGCAGTATGTGTTTTCTTCTCTTAGTTTACTTACTACAATTTTCTGAGATTCAACCAGTTTTTTCATGCATCAGTATACCCCTTTTGGTCTGAGCAGTGCCCCACTTTATGACTGTATCATCCAAATGTGTTGAGCCATTCTTCTTGTAATGGACATCTGAGACATTCCCAAGAGTTCTTTTTTTAATATATTATGAAAAAAGTCTCTATGACATCATTGTACACAGCTTTTCATGAACATATTGCCATTTCCCTTGTGTAACTGAGGAACAGCTTGGTTGTGAAGGAGAGGTATGTGGGATTTTATAAGAAACTGCCAAATGGTTCCCTGCAGTGGATGTAGCCTTTCAGAGTCCAGTCTCCCCACATCCTCACCAGCACTGTAATTATCAGTCTCTTAATGGGCAGGGATGGCTCACTGGACTATCATGAGTGATGCAGAAAGAGGAAAACAACTTTCCTGCAGGGTTATTATTGGGGAGATTAGTGCTCCTTCTCCCTCAGGCAGAGAGCTGACCCCGTACTCAGCTGGAGTTTATAAGTGAGGGTCATTTAATTTCTTTTCTTCTCTGAAAGCACTTTCACATATTCTTTCCCAACCAATCTTGCCGAATAAGAATTCATACAGACGGCAAACAGGCAAAGGTGGGTTAATCTGCCCAGAGTTCTCAGGGCAGACCTCACCATCCCACACCTCTGATTTAAGAGGTGCCCCATTTCTGGGCATCTCAGTTGACCTGTTATGAAAAAAACAACAACAAAAACAACAACAACCTACTGAGAGTTATGTGGTAAGATGGGATTGTGTTGCTTTGTGGTTTCTCTCTACATACCATATTCTCATTCCTGAATGGCTTTGACAGAGCTTCGCTTTGCAGAAGTCAAAGAGCCCACTCTTGGAACTGCAGGAGCCTGTCCTGGGGAGGAGGGAGCTAGCCTCTCGCACTTAAGAGACACTCCTCGCCCAAAAGTAAAGTCCTCCATCAGAGAGAAGCTCTTGTGGCCTTGCATGACTGATAACGCAGGCAAGACAATGCTGTTCTGGTAAGACTGTATGCATAGGAGCTGTGTCCCTGCTCCTCTCCAGATGCTTCGCAGGTGGAAGGGGAGCCTGAGTAGAGCAAGTTCTTCAATGCCAGAAAACTATTAAGATTCTATCTGGTGCCCTGCATGGTTGCCTTTCTTAAAGAGGAATCTCCAGGTGACTTTTCTAACAAAGTAGTCAGTCTGGACACATCACAGTCAGTGAGAATGTGCCAGGTGTTAATAAGACCACCCTATTTCACTGATCTGAACATTTTCTTGTAAGAGCTCAAAGATTCCCACAATCACTATATCTAATGAAATGATTCTCAACCTTAATAATACACGAGCAGAATCTTGGAGAGAACATCCATGGGGATGTTTGGATCCTCTACATCCCCATTTAATTGATTGGACAGTTTAAATACTCTGCATTGATTCTAATGAATAGTCAGGGCTGAGAACCACTAGAAAAGTCCTACACTACAACCTCACCTATTTTTGAAAAAGAAATCCACAGTCCAGGGCCTCCCTGGTGGCACAACGGGTTAAGCGCAGCACTGTGGAGCTGTCATGCAGAAAGTTCTATGCCCCGCAAGGGGAGATTCCCACATGGCACAGCAGACCTCTCCTGCCTCGCCAGCTGTTCCTCTCAGCAGTGTATTTTGGTCAATCTGCCTGTTTTGCTCCCCACTCTGTCTCTGGTGAACCCTCTCATTGCCCCATACCTCTGGCCTGCACCCCGCTTGTATGCATAAATAAATCTCTAAAAATATTTAGAAAAAAAGAAAAAGAAAGAAATTCACAATACAGTAGCATTGGGAATCTAAAACTGAACTCATAGCATTGCAAATGTTAGGTATGGTTAACTTCAGGCACACAGCTAGATAACTGCTACAATAATACATATGTTTGCTTCTGTGAACTCTACTTTTGTTCTATAAACCTGATAACCAAAAATTGAAAATTACCTAGTCCTGATTTTGTTTACATTATATAGCCATAAAGAAAATGGTAGTATTTACAAAGTATTAGCTTTTGTATATATTGTGTGTAAAACATAATTTGTTTCAGATCTATCTATCTATTACAAAATTATTGCTTTCATTTTCCTTTATTTCAGGAATGCGTTTACCTCATTGCTTATAATTAACTCTCAGAGAACAGGCATTTTTGTAATTGATGAAATATGCTAGTTCAATTTTCAAAGTGGACGATACACATAAAGAATATAACATCTTAAATTGTACATAAACAAACCATTGTGAGGATAATGATAAATCAATGTCAGATGGGAGGGTCGCAATAAAATCCAATGTATTCAGATTAGACTTTCAACACAAAAATAAAAAGAATTGACAATAAAGAAAAGCTTCCCAGGAAATAATTTATCTCTGACCTTAAAGGTAAAACCTAAAAAAGCAGAAAATTTCCAACCTATTCATTTCCAAAGCACTGACAGTCAAAAACATTAAATTCAGCTCCTCTTTTATAGAGGTCTATTTCATTCTTTTAACTCTACACCTTAGTTTTGTATACACACCATCCTAATTTCCATTGTTCCTTCACAGCAGAATTGAAATCATAGCAATGGAAATGTTACATATAGATGACTTCAGGCACTTTGTTCATTTGAAAACTTTTAATAAATGGCTCAACTCCTCTATTTGCTCTACCATGAAGACACCCCCACTCCACATTTTCATAACTATAATGTGATATTTTTTTAAATGATGACACATCACCACTGACTTGGGTTTTCTATCCCCAGATTTTTTTTTCCCCCCGTATATATCCATCAACAGATCCACTACCACCCTGAGGCTATGTTTGTTAACCCAAATCACAATTCTAATGACCAATTAGCTTAGGTTCTTCTCATCTCTTTATCTTTAGTTGAGCTAGGAATGCAACTAGATAATGATTCAGCATAAACTGAGCCATAGAGCCAGGAGCCTTTTCCTCGCTGTAGCCTCAGAAAGAACTCAAGTGTTGGGTCTAGGGTGGTCAATGGTCCCACGGCTTGAAGGTTCTCAGAGACACAGCAACAGGTCCAAACTGCCAGTCAACAGAGTTTATATAAGTGTATTCCCCATTCCTTTTGAATCGCTAAGGAAAATACTGATACAAGACTCCTAGCTCCACCATACCCCCAAAGAAAAGGAGTGATGAACCACCTCTCTCTCTCCCAGGTGTCAAGCCTTAAGTTATCATATTTGGGGACCAAATACAAGTGGTTCCAGTTAAGCCACAAGGGATACCCAAAAAGGATTCTGTATCAACCCAAGAATGAGCACAAAGACTGATACTGAGATTGAACAGCTGTATGTTAAAGTCAATGTTGAGACACTTCTCATACTGACCCCCAAGGCAGAAGAAAACTGGGACTTTACCTAAAGAGTCATCTGACAACCCAGAAATGAAATGAAGTAGGAGCATCCTAATAGATATTTTCTTTTTTAAGAGAAAGCTGAAGACTTTTAATAATTTTTCAGTGTCATTCAGCCTTGGGGTACCCAAGAGCTGAGCAAAAGTCCTGGCCATATATAGTTAACCCAATTTCCCAGGGAATGAACAGGTTTAGCTCTGGCATCATAAACACTTTGCTGCAAATGCCACTAAAAAAAACGAAGGAAGAGAGCTGAGGATGACAGTGTGACTCACTGATCCACAGATTCTCTGCCTATTATCCTTCCCCTTTGTCACTAGTAACCTATTAACCAAAACCACGATGACTTTTCAAAGTGCAAGGTTGTACAGCAATATTTTAAGGTAAAGAGTTATGAGAACATAAAATATAAAGGTATTACAACAAAATAGGAAGAAAAACGCAAGCTAGGTAAGTATTTAACAAAAGAAAAATGTGAGATACATACTGAAGAAAAGACTTAATCCAGCCATAATTCAGTCTTAGTTATGAAACAAATTATTTCCTTCACTTGGCTTTACCAGGAGAGAAAAATAGTTTTTTCCCAACACAGAGTGGCAACTATAGTAGATTTAAACTGACTTTCCAGCTGACATCAGTGCAGATAAATTCAACTGGCTTAATCCTGGTTGATCTTTAAACTTTTGATTTAATGTTTAAAATCTTAGTGCAATTTCAATAGTTTTTTCTCTATCTCTTCAAGCTGTGATCATAGTAAAAATGACAAATTGGCAGAATCAGGGACATTCTTTTGCTTTAGCTATCCTGACTTTTTTTTAGAGTCTGGGCTTTTGTCTTTCCCAAGTCAGAAAGGACACACATTAGACCCTTGGGTAGCATCGGGCTTTAGAGTTAGACTGCCTGGGTTCAAGACCCAGCTCCACCTCACAGTGAGGCAAGTTAAACTTCATTTATCTGCAAACAGGGAATGGTAACTGTACTAATTTCCTAAGGTTGTAAAGAATTAATATGAGAATTAAGTGAACTAAATCCTAACAAGTGTTTAGATTAATGAATGGCACGCTGTTCAATAAATACTTGCTGTATTGCATTTGTTATTAGTCTCTCAGGAGCAATCGTATTCTTGTGTTTAAATTTAATTTAATGTACAAAATCAATGATATTGCCTTCCACATATAATAATCATAATTTTTTTAAAAAACAAACTTTCAAAGTTAGATAACCTATCTTGGGAATTGGGTGGTCTCAGGCTCCTTGTATTTAGGACTAAAGGAGCAAATTATTATCTATGAGTCTTGGTTTCCTTATCAATAATTAGAATATAATAAAACACAAGGAATTCATCCCCTAACAGAAGACACACATTCCATAAATGATTGCTATTTTTATTATATATTTTTTGTGAAAGGTAATGGCTGCCTGACACAAAAGTAAAGCAAATAATAACCGTGCTGACATCATTTAGAAAACTCTTCCAAATAAAAAAAGAAAATTCTTCCAAATAAGAAAACTTGATTTCCTAAATGTGCCAACTACTCATCCCCAACTTCTTTTTCTCCTGTGTTGGGGGAAAGGACGTCCTGAACAAACTCCACAGATAGGTTTTTATGGACCCTGCCCTCACCTAAGACAAAAGAGATCCAAGAACACCAAGGACTATAAATCCCATAATGCCATCACCACCGAAGGGAGGATTGTTGGGAACTGAGGGTGGAGTTAAGCAGCCAGGGTTGGTATATAACCCGACATATGGGCCTCAGGGGTCTCTTGGCTTTTTGAACGGCTTTCAGAGTGCTGTTGGGATTCCAGCTCAGTGGAACTGGTAAGATGCATTTGCCATTTTATCTATCTTTCTTTCTCCCTGAGTTATTCATTTCTTCATTTCCCATTTTTTGATAAATAAACCCTTTATTACCGTTTTTTGTGTGTACCTGCAGTTGAGTCTCATTATAAGTCCCTTTTAAGCGCACGGGTGAGGACCCACAGTCAGGGCAACCTATTTTATATTGGGGCTGCCCTGTAACACCTCATACATCATCTAAAGAAAATTTTAGATTAGATCCTGTGGTTCACCATTCACTGGTATTCAGCAAATAAGACTGTTTACGAGTTAGCAGTTTCCTCTAGCTCCCCAAGCAATGCATGGAAAACGTAATCATCCCAGCCTACTTTTCTCCTATGTCCATCTTTGTTCATCCAAAAAGTCCTTCTCTCTTACTGACAAAGTTAGCTTCTCAGATGTAAGAAACACTTCAAAACATATTGCTGGCTCAATCCATAGCCTCAGCAACATTTTCCTGGTAATTTCAACAATAGAGTTGTACAGAATAAGCTCACTAAAGACACTGATGAACAAAAATGACTTTTCAGCCCGAAGAAAGGCAAGCATTAAAGGTTTTTTAAGCTTCTATATTGAGTAACATCTACATAAATAACCAGAAACCTTAAAAGACCATTATTGAGCTTAACACAATAAATGAACACAAAATGATGAAAAGTTAAATGGCTCGTCCAAAATAATGCCTCAAGAGTAAGAATTTATAGCTCCAAACGCGGAACCAGGTTATGCCACCAGGGCTTCCGTCCATCGTCCCTACCTCATGCTGCCTCTCACAAAGAAGAGAATGATTAAAAGATTAAAATGGATAAAATGTGAGAGGTCATGCAAAGCTATGATCATGTCCATTCTCTAAGTGGGGGAGCTGGAGCTCATAGAAACGTCCCCCAAAGCAAACCTGAAGTTAAGACCACCTACCATTGGCCACAGGGAGAGGTAGACAGCAGAAAACAAGAGAAAATCCCAAAATTTATCCTAAGAATTTGAAACTTGGCTTTCTAGGATTTCCTCCCAAATAGCTTCCACTCCAGGGTGAATATCACTGCCCTTTGACATCGTGGAGGATTCCAATGGCGGGGTATTTTTTTTTTTTTAAGTAAAAGATTTAAAAAAATAGAAAAGCTATCTTGAGTATATTTATTGATAAAAGACACAATGAAGTTTTTCTCTCCAACAATATTAAACTACACAGAAAGTGCCTTATAAATTATACCTCACAACTCTGCGAAGTTAAATTAATAAAAGTGGAAACAGTTTATTCTTGAAAAAATATCAAAAGGCTTGCACAAAACAGTAAAGACAGTTGCCCAGAATTTACAGAGATAGCATGCAGATTAGAAGGAGAAAGGGTCCAGGAAATGGGGAGTGATTGTCAATGTGGACAGGATTTTTTTTTTGGGGGGGTTGAGATTAAAATGTTCTCAAATTGATTGTAGTGATGTTTGTACAACTCTGTGGACATACTAAAAACCATAGACTTGTGTACTTTAAATGAGTAAATTATATGGTCTGTGAATTGTATCTCAATAAAGCCACTGTTGTTCAAAAAAACAAAGTTCCAGAATAGGAGATTCTGGAAAGGTAAACTTATATTGACAGGGAAGAGGTCAGCAGTTGTCAGCAGTTAGGGGTGGGAGTAGCACAAAGGAGGAGCTTTTGTGGGGGAGGGTGACAGAATTGTTCTGCATCTCTATTATGATGGTGGTTAAGTGAATCTATTCATGTAATTAATAAACATCACAGAATTGTATAGCCAAATTTTCAATAAAAAACAAAACAAACCCAGCTGCTTCTTTAAATCCGGTCTACTTCCATTTTAATTTTTGTTCCCTTTTCCAAATGTAAAAATAGTCACTAATCTTAAAAGTTATTCTGATGACTTAGAGTGTTATAAATGGATTCTGAGATATTTCCAAGTATACAGTAAGTAGTAAGTTTTCCATTAAACTACTTGGGGAGAAACCAAGACCAAAAAGGCAAATTTCAGAGTGAGACAAAGGGTAAGTCAGGATTCTGGGCAGCCCAGCTCAGCCACTTGTCACCAGAGGAGAGGTCGGAAGTCTGCTCAGCATCTGAGAAGCCAGTTCCTGTTCTCAAGGTGTGTTAATGCAGTGAAACTTCAAGCTGTCTGCTATTTGTCATGAATATGAGTTGCCCTGTAAGATTCACTGAGAAAACTTCACTTAATCTAAAATCTGAATCTTCATTTACAAGATAAGAGTCACATGAATCAAAACTCCAATGTGCCAATGTTTGCTCCTTGTTGAAAGAAAACAGGCCAAGATCACCCTGAGGTCAGTCAGAGGTCATGCTGTTTGGAGAGACTGCATGGTGGAGGGCCCGGTTCTCCCTCCAGTCCAACGGAGGGCAGCTCTTTCACCACACTGGGGGCCACCCAAATGGAGGTAAGGATCATACTCAGTGAAATAAGCCAGAAAGAAAGAGAAAAATATCGAATGGTTTCACTTATAACAGGACTATAAGGAAACCAAATAGGAGAGAGACAATCAGCTGGGGGGGGGGGGGGGACAGGGAAGGAAAAAAGGAAAAGCGCACAAAATGGAATAAAAAAGGACACAAGGGACCATGGAGATGGATCACGGGTGAATTGGTGGTGGGCTACCCAAGGGGAATACAAAATGTAAAAAATAACAATTAAAATATATATTTTTAAAAAATGGAGGTAAGGAGCCTGACTATGTACTTCTACTGAATTAGGCAATTTTGGTTCCCTGTTTCTTCATCCATAAACTAGTTTTCTTTTCTCCTTTTTAAAACTGCTTTATTTTTCATGCTTAAGCCGGCCTTAATAAAAGAAAATGTTTTCCGTGTTCCTGAACATTTTAAGAAGAGTGAATTTGCATCTAGTTGTGTATACCAAACCTCAGTTTCATCCAGGACTGGTTGGAAGTTATGAGTGAATCCAGTCAAAACAGGCTAAGGAGGCTCCTAAATGGCCATCGAGACTCCAAAATGAAGAAAAGGTTATGTAGTTCAGGTCAAAACAAAAGTCCAAAGTGTAGAGTTAAATTTCTCCAGGAACCATATCACCTCACTTAATCCTTGCAAAAAGTGGGTAAGATAGGAGATAAGAAGCCACTACTGTCTCACAGCTTCAATAGACTCTGGAACTTCACCTAGTGCTCCATACTGGAGATGGATTAGAAAACAATTCCTGACTCTGGGGTTTGTAACTGTGATATCAAAGGCTCCTCAGACACCCCAACATTCACTCTGTAGCTACACTTTCTCACAAGTTACTTAATGATCGTTATGAATGTATGCCCTGTATTCTTCCTTACTTCAAGATAAGTAAGGAATCCAGCTCAGTCATTTCCCCATCTCTTCCTTTTTCACTGTCATCTGTGGAATGCACTTCACTTAAAAACACTCTGCTTAGTCTCTGTGGTCTAACATTCCCCTCCCTCCATTCCCAGGGTTCACTCCTTGCCCAAATCTTCTGGAGTAATCAATGGCTGCCAACAGAGGTAGCTGTAAAAATACGAAGTTGCCAAGTCTCTCTGGCATGGGAATAATTAAACTGGGGGTGGGGGGCTGCAAGCAGTCAAACCACGGCCTTAGCATATCCTATTAGGGTGTGGGGTAGTCCCCAAATGACCCAGACCACAGCTCTGATTTTCCATAGGAAGACAGGCGCCTTAGTATTCCTCTGTCTGTGTGCATTATTCATATTTCATAGGAAAAAGAAAGTTCTCATCCACTTTTGAAAGTAATTTAACTTCAGTATATATAGAACTCTTGCTATTTAGAGCCAATGTCTCCAGTCATAAGTCTGCATATTCATGAGTGGTGAGTTTCCAAGAAGTATTTTTCTGAATGATGAATAAATGAAAAATTACTTTGGGGATTAATAAATTTCACAGGTAAAATCAAGGCTCTCTCACTCACCCCCAACAAAAATAAATGTCAAAACGACATGAAACAGAACAAACAGTCAGTAACAAGAGTACTCTGTTCGTTCACGCTAGGAGTCTTATTTTCCTGAAGACTATCATAACTGAATTCAGAGACCAGTGAGTTTTCAATGCACAGATTGGCTCAGTGTCACATAGCAGGATGTTGGATTAGATGTGGGTCACTGGAAACTACCCTATCACACCCACACATTTGCATTTATAAATTTACTTAGCTATGCAGCAATGGGTCAAAAAACAAGCTATATATGGCCAGTGCCAACTAATTTTACTAAGATTTGAGTTAAAAGGTATTTAAATAAGACATTGATCAAACTCACATGTAAGAAGTTTAGCAAATGAATAGCCAGGGTACAAAACAGGACAAAAACTTGCTCTCAGATTAAATTGCAATGATTCAACACATGGAGATGCCAGTAGCAAAATTGAGGCTTGAAAATCTGTTTATCTGCAAACCAAGTGGTTTTGTTACTGCTTTTCTATTTCTTATACTCTATTGTTAAGAAAAAAAAAAACTAAAAATGAGAAGCAGGGTGGTAGATGCCTTTGGAGAGGGAAGATTGGGGCTGAACAGGGAGACGTTGGTTGTGAACCTGGTTCTGGTTTTGATCTGGGCAGGTACATGAGTATTTGCTTTTAAGCATGACTTCAATTTTCTGCAGTTTTCTATTGTGCCTGTTATACTTAAGGTAAAAGAAAATAAAGCACTCAAGCATTAGGAAAACTAAAAAATAAATTCTTCTCAAAGCCCATTAAGAAGAACTGCAACAGAAATATTCTTTTCTATGTAACTTGGAATCAGAGAGTACATGGAAGCAACAACAGAATGATCATATTGTAAAGTGCCTTTTAGAACTTTCTGGACCTTTTCTAAAAGGTCTTGTAAGAGTTGCTTAACCAGTGCTTACAACCCGTCAAATGATGCACTTTACAGTGCAGGCACCATTGATTGTTAGAAAGCTTATTCTCTCCCACACAACAGTCATTTCAATATTTTGTCAGTCATCAGCCCACAAGGCCCAGCATTAAATGATAGAGTTCAAGACCCTGTCCCCTCCCTCTTGAAAAAGTGAACTTCAGTCAGATTGATAGGCAAATTCCAAGAGAGAATAAGGACAAGTTATCAAACGTAAGGAAAGATCTTCAAGACCATCCTCATCTATTTGTACACACTTCTGATTACCAAACAACTTTTTAAAAATCATTTTAAAAATTGTAATAAAGCACAAGTAACAAAAGTTACAACTTAGCCATTTTTAAGTGTACATTTCAGTGGCTTTAAGAACATTCATATTCTTATGCAACCACCACCACCATCCGTCCCAGAAATCTTTTCATCTTGCAAAACTGAAACTCTAGACCCATTAAATTCTCTACTCCCATTTCCCTTTTCACCCAGCCTCCAACAACCACCATTCTACTTTCTGTATCTATGAATCCAGAATCTCGAAGTACCTCACAGAAGTGGAATTGATAGTATCTGTCGTTTTGTGAGAGGTTTATTTATGTTAACATGGTGCCCTCAAGTTTCATCCACGTTTTAGTATGTATCCATGTTTCCTTCTTTTTAAAATAATATTACATTGTATGCACATGCACCATTTTGTTTGTCCAGTCATCTACTGGTGGACATTTGAGTTGTTCTACCCCTTGGCTATTGTGAATAAGGCTGCTATGACCACAGATTTACAAATATCTCTTCAAGATCCTGATTTCAGTTCTTATGGGTATACACCCAGAAAGAGAATGGCCATGTAGTGTGATAATCTTTTGTTTAATTTTTTGAAGGAAACACCATCCTGTTTTCCATAACAACTGCACCATCGTACATTCCTACCAGTAGTGCACAAGCGCTCCAATTTCTCCACATTCTTGCCAACACTTGCTACTTTCTACTTTTTGTTATTGTTGTTGTTTTTTATAGTTGCCATCCTAAGCTGCTTTCTTTTAATAATAACAGTGACTACCATTTGTTGGGCGCCTTACCTGTGGCTTGTTCTGAATCCATTACATGTTGGAATCCTCACAACAAATCTGAGGTTTAAATGAGGATGCTGAGGCGAACAGGGACAACATCCTGCCAGCAGTCCCACGGTTAAGAAGGGACAGACATGAAATTTGAACCTAAATGTGATGAATTCCACATCCTGTGCTCTAATCCTTCACACACTGCCATCCTTTTTATGGGAAAGGAGTCAGATGTCCTGAGAGTTATTGTCCCACCAGTCATAGCAAGTTAGTCAGACTTCTGGTCTAACTACAGAGAAGAGAACACAAAAAATTCTTCCCTCCAAGCACCTACTAAAATACTTAATTCTGAGTATTCAATAAATATACATTTTAAAAATAAATTGTAGTTATAGATGCCCAATTGTAACAGGGTAATCCCCAGGGAAAAGGGAGGTTCCAGGTTCCCTGCCCCACCGAGGTAAGGTGAAGCTAGCAGGCAGGAGAAACAAGAGAAGAGAAGAAAAAGGAGGGGAGGGGCTCAAGAAGGAGGACCTGAAGAAGGCACATGGAGCAAAGACATGTGAAGAGGCCGTCCTTGCTCTCAGGCTTGGGCTTGTACTAGGGACATGGGGGAAATGGAAGGAGACACTTGAAAGAGACATAGGTGAGACTTCCATGGGGAAGTTGAAAATGGCAGCCTTTATCTTGATATGCATTTTTATTTTGCTCCTGTCTTGCCAGACTTGCCTGGTCCCTTCTGCCCTTCTCCCACAGTTCCCCACCAAAAGGTGCCTTAGAATTGTGGCAAGCTTTTGGGCATCAGTGTTCTTGCTTTGGGCCAACCCTGTTTGGCTGGATATTTACCCATGAAGGGGTGGGTAATTTTGGGTGCTTGATTTTGGAAACTATATCTTTTCTCTTTTTCTTAAGGTCTTATGCACTAGAGTAGGTTTTGTTTTGGCGAATGGCGGAACCCATTTAGAATGGGCAGGTTTGGGGGTTCCGGAGTACCCCTCCCCCTGCCCTATACACAATCATCAGCATTAATCCCACACCAGTCTGTTTGACTAGAAGAATGGAGGGTATATAACCACACACTGGTAATTACAAAACAGGAACAAAGTAACTTACAGTATTTTCCTTCCAATGTCTTGACTCTTATATAAAGGTGTTTATTTATCCTTCCTTTACCTCTCACTTGCCTTCTCTCCTTCTTTCCCAACTCCTTTTTGGTTTATATTTTAGTACCTTCTATAGAATATTACTTTGCTTTACTGACTACTGTCTAATTTAATGTATCCCCATTCATGAACCAACTATGGACTATATTAGGAGCCTCTGATCAGTCAGGATCCTCCTGTTAAGGGTAGTCTTATGGGGGAAACTTATACTGAAACTTAATGGAGAAAGAAGTATCCTGAAGTAATCTGGGATCAGAAGAAAGGTGGAGTGACCGTGCTGGGTGGACAGGCACTCAGCAGTATCCCTGAAGTCCTAGTCACAGCCAGAGTGAATGCTCATTCAATCAAGCCAAGAGTGAGCTTCAAATGTGTGAAAACAATGCCAGAGGGCAGAACTAGACCCAAGAGGCAGGAACTATGGAAACGGAAGATTATAGTGTCAGAGAAAAAGCTGTCCAAAATTAAATAGGCTATTTTGGACCTCCACTATCTGTATCAGAATCACTGGCAAGACACTGATATTTGAGTATTCAAAGGAACATGACTATAAACTAAAGTCTACACATAAGACAGCCACCAAAATTTCTTCCTCCTATAAGATTCTCTGATTCTAATGTTGGATATGAAAGTAGACAGGTGATATCAAGCAGCTGACATGAAACCAGAGTGAGTCATTTGTTAAGCTGGATTTACAGTACTGCCTTAGCTGAAGACTTAACAGTTACAGCAAATGTAACACTTGAGAGTCATTCGCCAAAGTGAAAACACACTTCGGTCTCCATGTCCTCAAGTGCAAAACTCACCCTGTATCCTTTGTAGGCAGATCAGAAGCACAACTCACCAAACACCTGAGCTTCCAGTACCTGACAAAAATGGTGCCAGCTGGGATGGTTGATGAGTGATTCCCCATCGGCCTCAGAACTTTCCTTGGGCTGCCAAGGTATATTGACTTTTTACTCAGCACATTTCCTAATGGGAGAAATGAATGGGTTCTCCCCACTAAGAGAAGAAAGCATTATCATTTATTATGTGTTGAATGTTAGGCAATTACAAACTAGTTCTGTTAATCACCACCACAAACCTAAGAGGTGGGTATTAACAGTCATCATTGTATAAATCTAGAAATGGATTAAGTAACTTGCTTAAAGTCACTAGCGTTGGAATCTAGATAGAATTCAGATCTATCTAACTTGGAAGCAAATTTTCTTTCTACCATGTTATCCTATCTCCCCTTAAATAATAATCTTTTTTTTTAAGATTTTTTTTTTTAATTTATACATACAAGCTGGGGTACAGGCCAGAGGCATGGGGCGGTGAGAGGGTTCACCAGAGCCAGAGCGGGGAGCAGAACAGGCAGATCAGAAATACACTGCTGAGGGGAGCAGCGGGCGAGGCAGGAGAGGTCTGCTGCGCCATGTGGGATTCTCCCTGGCCGGGCGTCGAACTTGCGTCACCACTACTGACAGCTCCACAGCGCAGCGCTTAACCGCTGCGCCACCAGGGAGACCCAAATAATAATCTTTATTAGGTATTCAATAAAGTAGGTATGAAAAGGCCTCTAGCTGATTACACAAGATAGTTACTTGCATAATTGCCAAATTATGACATTTTGACCAAATGTTGCCACTCCAATTATAATGCTTTTCATAAACTAGCATATATCATAAGAACAATCCAACATCAAGCTACTACTTTACAACATGTTTTCCTTTTTTAAATCAAATGGAAAATACTGATAACCCCACAGAAACTTATCCATCATCTTCAAATTGCTCATTTTTTGAATAGCTTTGCCCTCATCAAGATGATTTAGATAAATGTTTGGACAAGAGTATCACCATTTGGGGCCATTATCAAGTACTGAAGAGCTAGTGACGACAAGGTTAAGCCTTCTGATGTCATATAAAACATAATAAATGTCATTTTCTAGTCCTAAATCAATCATCATGGAAGTCCTTGTTAACTACCCATCTAGTCAAAGCAGTAAATGAGTGTTCACTTGGCAATATCGCGACTACCTTACGAAAGTCCAGAAGTTGACTGTGGGGGAATATCTTCCCATTAAAAGGTTCCAGTGATCCTTTTCTGTTTACAAAATGAAATTTAACACTCAGTATTCTCAACAAGGGCCCCTCCTCATGTGCTGGGGCATGTTACCCCACTCCCTAGTGCAGGTTCATGGACAGTGGAGTGATCCATCCCCGCCCAAACTGATCTCTCCCTTCCTGGTGGCTCCTTCCTCTGTCCCCAAGGCCACCATCTTTCAGGACTGTCAGTATATTTGTGCCCCAGTTCCTGACACTAACTCAAGAAAGATACACTAATCTCAACACTAATATAAGAAGTGGATGCTTCTTCGAGAAGTTGCTGTCTCTGTAACAGTCCAGCTCATCAGTTCCTCCAGGGACACATCTGCTTATAATCCTGCCCACATAACCATCATAATGGCCACTTTTGCCCCAAAGCATCCTGATTGCTTCTACCTGCTTTCCACAGCCTCACTGGTTTCATTTCATTGCTCATTATACTACCGTTTTAAAACCATACAAATACTTCTTTAAAAAATGTGTAACAGAAAAAAATTATCATTCACCCACCATCCAGAAATAATCACTATTAAAACTGTAGTGTTCAATTTTTTTACATGTATAGCTTACAAATTAAGTGTTCCAGATAGAAATACTTTATTTCAGAAATAGTATCATATTTTTTTTATTGGTTTATGTATTAGTAAATGTTATTTAATATCATTTTAAAAGCTACCTATAAGCCATTCCATTGTATGGGCATACCTTCATTCCATTTGCTTAATGAACCTCCTCACTGAATAGGAGCTTATGGAATTGCTGGGCCCGCCCCTGTGTCTTTTGAATTCTGCTGGAGCTTGCCAAGCTGGACTCAAGAGGATTGATCTGTGTCACCTCTCCCTAACAAGTCAGGATGAGAGACTTTGACCAAATTTTGTTTCTTTTTTTAAAACTTTGAAATAGGGCCTCCCTGGTGGCGCAATGGGTTAAGTGCAGCAGTATGAAGCAATCCGCAGCCACTGCAGCATGATCTCAATACCTAGACAGGGAGATTCCCACATGGTGCAGCTAACATCTCTTGCCTGGCCCAATGCTCCCCTCAGCAGTGTACTTCAGTCAATCTGCCTGTTCTGCTCCCCACTCTGTCTCTAGTGAATCCTCTCACCCCACACCTCTGGTCTACATACCAGCTTGTATGCATAAATAAATAAATCTTTAAAAAAAAATAACTTTGGGGCCTCCCTGGACCACTGCACTGTGGAGCTGTTGGTAGTGGCGACGTGAGTTTGATGTCCGGCCAGGGAGATTCCCACATGGCGCACCAGACCTCTCCTGCCTCTCCCGCTGTTCCCCTCAGCAGTGTATTTCCGTCAATCTGCCTGTTCTGCTTCCCACTCTGTCTCTGATGAACCTTCTCGCTGCCCCACACCTCTGGCCTGTACCCTAGCTTGTATGCATAAATAAATAAATCTTTCCCCAAAAAACTTTGAAATATATACTAATACATATGTATTGAGACACAAGATAAAATGTGCTTCTTGACATGAGTTGTCATAAAAAAAATTTCAAAAGTCACAATCCATCCCAAGAATTTAACAAAAGGCCATAGTTTATGTAATTTTAAAAAATAGCACTGAACTATCAGTTGAGATTAAGAAATCATTATATTGCTTAAACATTAAACGATTTCAAGCATCTACTTAGAATTTCATAATGGTTTCTAGCATGGTAAATTTCAAAGTGTACATATTCCTGTTGCTGAAAAACTCAAGTATGGGCTTCTCCACAGAAAGGTCTACACAGATGGCTAAATTTGATCTTTTTCTCTGTTCTTCCACCCACCTCTAAGAGCAAATTGAAAAGGAACGAAGTAGAAGGTGGCAGAAAGAACCCAAGGAAAAAAAGCAGCCTTGGGTGGTAAAGAAGGTAGGGTTGTAGGCAAATGACAGGGACTGGGGCCTTCTAAGCAGGAGGAAGTATCACTTCCTTGCAGGCCTCCTCCCTCAGGCCTCTCACTAAAGTTCTGCTCTCTCTCCGTGACACAGCTTCCCTGTGGAAAGCAGAAGTGGTCTTCCCTTTCCAGAAGGTCTCTCACAGACAAGTTTCTCCATTCCCCACACCCCCACGAGGGTTAACATTTACAGGAAGAATGGATGCAACCAGAAGGCCCGAATACCAAGACACCATTGCTGAGGGTGGAGGCAGAATGGGTCCACACCCATCTTTCCAGTTTCACTGTGCAGTCACAGGTCCTAAAACGGGCTCAGAGAAGTCACTAGAGCTTCCTGCCAGCCATTGTAGCAACACAGAGAGGAAGGAGAGTTGGAGAAGAATGCTGACTATGGGCTTCCAATTAGCTTGGTTTGGGGTTAATAAAAAGTAGTGAGAGTGACGTTAGATGCTGACAGAGAGATGGGATTGCAGGCAGGCCCAGCAATATTTGATTTTGTCTGGAATGTGAGCTGTAAAAGGAAATGAGACAGACTAGGAGACCCTCTGATGAGGTCTTCTTGTCATTGTCCTATTACTCAACAAGAACAGAGCCGATTCCATTAAGAAATACCCACTCTAATTGGATTCCAGAAATTCATTCCCGTTCATGTCATTTTATGGAGCGTTATTTACATATTTTAGCATAATTAGACTAATAAATACTCTCCTCCCATATCTGGTCAGCTCTTTTTATTAACTCATGGTTAGAAGATTATGTAAGATGATGGAGAAATTGTCGAAGACAGGAGCTAGAGAAGGGAGACTGGAAATATGTTGAGGGTTAAATAATCAACACTTGGAATAGTTCTGTATAAATGAACACTTTATCTTGATTGTGTACATAATTTTTAAGAAATAGCTTCATGGCAAACAGGATGTTGACAGCTTCTTCAGGACCAAGGAAAAGTGAAGTACAGAACAAGATTTGAAAAAAGTCCAAGATTGAATAAGAAAGGCTATTATATGTCCCTGCAACATGTCAGATGAGTCTTTTAAACACAGCATTCCAAGTAATTATTCGTACTTGTTATTGTAAATTACAAGAGACTCTTCTAGCAAATTGAAGCCAAAAATATCTAAAAGAAGGTCCAATCATCTAAGCTGGCCTGCTTCAAAATTGCTAATTCCTCAATTGGCAGATTTCCCTTTCATCTTTCACACTTGGACTGCTCCCCCTAATGGGAACTTACTCAAAAGAAATTTTATAAATGATAAAGTGAACTCAATGCTTCATAATTTAAAATCAGGAAACTAGGCAGCTGTAAGAAATCTTTCAGTATTTCTGACAAAAGAAAAACTTTCTCTTCCTTGTCTTTCTCTTTATTGCCAATCTCAAAAGATGGGAAACAACATGGATCTACTGTGGGAGCATGGGCTTAGCTGGGGCACCCTGCTCATAGCGGTCGCTCAGGAAGTGAGATGTGTGTTTTAATGTGCATATTATGGGCCTTGTGCGCTCACTTTTTATTTTCATCTTGAACAATGCTCTATGTGGTTCTAATAACCACAAAAGAGATGTGTGGGGAGACACTTCTAACAGAAGTTAAGGGGATCCATTTGCAAAGTATTATTTGGCACTTCTGTATTAACCAATAAACACCTTATAACCCCAAGGCCATCACTGGGCATTTCTGATACTTGTCAAGAGAGGTGCCACCTCAGTAGCTTTCAGAGCTCCCTTTTCCCAAGCAAGAAGCAGCACCTCATCTCCCCAATACAATTTAAGCTCCTTGCTTGCTGGTGCATCTCTCATTTGTCCTGGGCAGTTAGTTACTCAGGCAACAACCAACTGATAAGAGAAAACTGCCTTGTGATAGTCTTACAAAATTTTTCATTAATAGATAAATTAATTTCTTCGGTTCAAGTAACTCGCTATCTTCTACAGTTCCAAAGACAGAAAAATGGGGAAATCTCTAAGGTGGGAGCCATAAAACATACCTACCCTGCTCAACAGTGGGATTTAATCAGGACTATGCCACCAAATCTCTTTTTCTACACCTCTCTTTGCCCAGCTGAGAGGCCATGAGAGCTCAAAGGAAATCAGAGTTTTGACTCTCATTGCCAGGGAGAGAGAGCCCAAGAGAGGTGTGAGGCTGAATCTGTTATCAATGTGTCATTGATCAAATTTCCCTCTAATGAGTGTGGGTGACCTGTCAATGCTAATAATGCCCATGTTTGAGGACCAGGAAGTCACTGAGACAACAGTGTGAGCTGTAACAATGTTCCAGGCTGTGGACATGTATACACTGTATTCTTATTTATACAGATTTTTAATTAGTATGGATTTCTTCATAGGTATTATGGTTTAATTTTGTTAAATTACAACTCCATATATTCATTTGAACCAAGTGGAATCTCAGATGTTTCAGTAGTTTTTGAAAATAAATATAAAAGAACTAAAAGGCTTCGAAAGTTAATTCACAAAACTGAGAGGCTGTTCCTCTACTAAAAGAATGGCAGTGTAGAGGGGATATTACAAATTCTCCACATATCTTTGCAATGCCAATAATTCCAAGATAAACTGGGTCTTTTTATCTGGCAAACTACTTTTACAGACTCCACTTAACACTTCCAAGCAAGCCTGTTCTCTTTCAGGGATACAGCAGAGCAAGCAGTAGAAAGTGGGGATTCCCAGGTGGAACAATAGCAAAGAGAGAACCTGATAGTCCAAGTTCCTCAAATCCCCATTTTAGAAATCAAAGAGAGCAGGTCAGTGTGCTTTTAAATGCCTTAGCGACCAGTCCTGTGTCTTTATGTCCCTGTCTCCTGGGCCTCACACTGGGCCAAGATCAAAGCATATTTTCATTCCTTCTCCCAAGTCATCTAGACAAGCACCACAGCTAGTGTTTTAGAAAAGATAAATCTGTTTCATGGAGCTTTTGTTGTACTGTGAGTACAGACTAGACACACATGGACAAATCACAATTTGGGGTCAACAACACCTCATTAGTTTTCTTAGGATGAGTCAGATTCTGGACCCTACTTTGGAACAGCAAATCCCTGATTTTTTTTTTTTTTTACATGATATACTAGTCAGGTCAGGTAACTAAATTGACTCTGTAGTCTTAAGTTTAAGATAATCACGTTGCAAAGAATCAGGGAGCCTCATTATTTGCGGAGAGAACCATTTGCCATAAAAAATAATAAGAGCACCATTTATGGAATGCCTGGAATGTGCTTGGGACTTTGCAGGCAATAAATAACTCAGGAGGTAGATATGCTCTCTCAAAGATGAGAAAACCCAAACAGGGAATTTCAGTAGTAAGCCTAAGTTCACACACAACTAGGAAACAACAGTCTGGATCCTGGACTCAAGTTTCTGAGATGGCAAAGAAGTTGGGTGATTTGGGCTAACTAAGACACACACACACACACACACAAAACTCACAAAAATGGAGACACAACTGCACGACCACCTGGTTATTAGAAGGAGCATTACAAATGCACAGCCTCCAGAAAGATATTACATTCAGCCAAGACAACACGGGATGGTGGGAACTGACTCCTACACCCTTCCCCCAAAGCCAAGGAAAGGCAATCCTGAATTCTTAAAATAACTCCGGCTTCCTCTCAGCCTGGGGAGACACTGGTGTGCTCCAGTGCAGAAGAGGCGCTGTGCTGAGCTGGAGTGTGCGCACCAGCCTCCGCTGCAGCCCCTCGACGTCACCCGCCCCCCCCCCACGCCGTGGCCACCCAGGGGGCAGCTGCCCACAGACCTGGGGGAAGACCTTGGCTGGGCCTCACCCCTCAACTTTGGGCACTCAGGGCCCAGTTGGGAAACCAGATTGTGAAACCGACGAGTTCCCTCCAGGATCCCCGTCGGCTGCCCTCTCTGCCCAGTGAGGGGCGTCCCCGCGGCGCACCAAGAGTAGCCCAAGGAGAGAGCCTCCGGCCCAGGGCTGGCGCCTGGGGACCCGCGGGGCGCGCGCTTCCGCACATCTATCTCACAACGCCCAGGAGCGGCTCCGGAGGCAGGACACCTGCGGAGACGCTCGCCGCCCGCTTCCTCGCTCCCTGGGGCCGGCCACCCTTAGGCTGAGGACATCTGGGCTCGGTCGCCAGTGTGGCCAGGAAGCTACGGGAGTCCCCCATTGCGGCGGCCCGCGAGGACACGCCGACCCAGGTCCCGGACGGTGGCACAGCCGCGGCTGCCTCCCGGTCCGCCCGGGCGCCCGCGCCCCTCCGCCCAGGCTAGCTCGGAGGACTCACCAGCTTGCGGTGGGAAGTTGCGGGGCGCGGCGTCCGCGCTCCACGGTGACTTGAGCTCAGAGCTGAGGGCGCGACGGGGCGGCCCAACGGGGCCCGCTCAGGGAAAGGTGGCTGGCTGGGAACCGAGGACGTGCGGCGAGGGGCTGCGGGCTCCGAACTTGGGGTGGCGCAGCCTCCCCGCCCGCCGCGGACAGGCGGCTGCAGCGTGTCAGGCCGGAGGCGCCACGACCGGCCAGCGAGCTGCGGGCTAGCGGCAAGGCAGGAGAGGAACTGGTTGTGGCTGGGCTCGGCCCGAAAGGTCCCAGCTACTTCCTGGTCTAGATTTGCATGTGCGCCCGAGGGCGGGGTAGTGACCGTTTGGCCCCTGCCCAAGGTTTGGGTCTTTGGTTGCAATCGCTCAGAGCTTTGAAGGCGAAGAAAACCTGGCGTCCCAGTGTGCAGTCTGGGAAAGTGGAGCCGCCGGGGGCCAACATTCTCCTAGAGAGAACCTGGGTAGGTTATTCCAGGGAAACCCTCTGGAGTCTTGGCGTTGTGGACATGTTGACGAAACCTCTGGCAGGTCTCCTTCCAAATGATTTCCCAACGTGTTAGGAAGTGGGGTCCCTAGCCGCACAGCGGGCGCTCGATGAACCCTCCAACACCTGGAGTTCCCTAGAGAGAGGATGAGGTGTGCCTAGTTGATGTTCAGCATCTCCCCTAGTTCTTAATCAGCACAGAGAAAGTTCTTTGAGGGAGTGCAGAGATAGTCAGGAGTATTCGGTGGAGATCAGGGAGCTGTGGAGTTAAATGTCTTGCTGCAAAACTTCAGTATCCTCCTTGAAAAACGAAGCTAAGGATGCGTATCTGGCAGGGTTCTGGGAAGGATGAAATGCCTTCTGTAAAGGACTCCCTGGCACCTGGAATGGCGTGTTACTCTGTCATTCCTATTCTCTCTGTGCCCTGGGATATAGCCCAGGCTTAGTGTATAGCAAGTGCCGACCCAGCCTGTGTTGAAAGAATGGTGCATCTTCAAGTGGGTGTTCTAACTCAGTAAACGTCACCTAGAAAGCCAAAATATAATGTTAGTTGCAATTGCCATGGATGTCCACTTGTTCTAGCACATCTCTGCTCCTGGGATCCCAGCATTGCGCCACACTGTAGGATTTACAAGAAAATAAACAGCTACTGTAGGATTGGTCTTTGTGTTAACAATAGCAAACACAAAGGGCTTTTAGGATGCCAGGCGCAGCACTCCCTGTTTGGATTATCTTTTATTAGTAGTGCCCTTAAGAGGCTGGCCCTCAACGAAGGAGGCTGCAGCCTCAGTCCAGAGGTCAAATCAGCCACCTTTTAACACCATCTGATAGAGCAGTCAATGGTACTGTTAATAGAGTTCTAAAATCTGCAAGCTACTCTCTTTAAGGGGAAAAAAAGTAGGGCTCTTCATACCTGTAATGTTTTCTTTTAATAGTATGTAGTTGGCTGGTTTCCTGCTGGAGAAGATACCTTTTAAAATATAATGGCCCTAAATTAAAATACCTGTTATACCTATGAGTTTTTGAGACCCTTGGCCAAAGGTTTGTAGCAAATAAGAATGGAATCCAAAATGTTTGATGTTGGATAACCATCTGGGATGCCTTGTCAGTGTCTTCTGGTGAAATGTCTCTTGGAGTAAGAAACCAAGCAACATCAGAGCTGAGCTTGCACCTAGCTCCATGCTTCCAGCCTCCCAAATACAAAAGCCTACCTAGCCTCTTTATCTCCTTCATCGCCTCATTGTTGTCACCATCTCTTTATTTTTATTTTGCAGGAAAGATAGTGTTCATTCCCATTTCCCAGGTTGTATTCAAGTACCCGGAATACCCCTTCTATCTTCTCTATACATCTGTCTTCTCTTCTTAAAGACCCATGAAAAACCCATGACTTGAAACTGGTCCAGCCACTACTGAAAGCTGTGTAAGAGTTCCTAGAACACTAAAAATGGACCTACCATGATCTAGTGATTCTACTCTTAGGAATCTACCCCCAAACACTAATTTGACAGGAACCCTCTACTATGTTTATTGCGGTACTACTTATAATAGCGGAGATATGGAAGCAACCTAATGCCCCAAAATAGATGAATGGATCAAGAAGTTATGGTATATTTATACAATGGAACATTACTCAGTTATCAAAAAAGACAAACTCATGCCATTTGGGACAACATGGATGGGACTGGAAGAGGTTATGCCAGCTGAAATAAGTCAGAAGGAAAATGATAAACATCTAATGGTTTCACTTACATGGGGAATATAGAGAAACAAAACTAACGGTCAAGAAAAAGAAAAAACTAGCAAGTTGACATCAGAACTGAAGCATACAGCAAGGGAGTGGGCATCAAAAGAGGGAAGGGAAGAACACAAGGGAATATGGTGATGGTTCGCAGGTGATATGATGGCAGGAGAACCCTGGGGACCACAATGATGTAAGACAATAAAATAAATAAATAAAAAATTTTTTAAAAGTTCATGACTTGAAAAAAATTTTATTTAACAACCTTACTGGTAACCTCTTACAGTGCACAACATTCATTTTAAACTAGACTTAGGTACTTTTCACTATTGTTTGTTTTACTTGTCAACTTTCTCTCTTCAGCTATTGGTAAATAGTAAAACCCTCTTATTCCTGTTATTGGTGGGAATTTTAAGGGGACTGCACCTGAGAGGAGAAATCATACATTGTAGAAAAATGAAGAATGATGTAAAATATATAGAGAGTAAATAAATAATTTAAAAAAAATCATTGCTCCTTAAATTTCTCTTTTCCACTGTACCTCTCACAATTTCTGTTAGGTGCTTTAAAATTCTTCATTCATATTGATCGAATGTTTTATTGATTGATAAACTGATTTTTCTCATTCAATTCTCCATTAGCACAGAATGGAATGATCAGAAGCAGGTTGCTAATCAACAAAGACCCCCTTGACAGGGTAAACAGGCCTCTAAAGAAATGATGAGAATGTGGTTGAGAAGGACGGACGGAGGAAGAGTAGAAATGATACAACTATCCTCATTTTTTCAGAGTGAGTTTTTGCAAAATCACCTACTTGCTAAAATTTATTTGTGACATGTGAACATTAATATTTAGAACCAGGAGCAAATAAAACAGACCAGTGGTCTCAGCTTTGGCTGCAACATGAGAATCACCTGCCCAGACCCCACCTTTCTGTTCAAAAGTTTAAGAGAGTGTTCATTCAGAGTTTGTTGGAAAGAGGTTGATCTCTTTTATTGTTTTGTTTGATTTTTGTTAGTTTTTATTATCTTATTTTATTATTATTTTATTATCTTATTTTCTTACACCGTTTTTCACTTTTGTACATTTGATTTCTCCCTTCATGTATAATCCCCATAATTCTCCAACCACCACAGCCCCAGCAACCATCACCACAGTCCCTTGTGCTCTTCCCTCTCCTGTTTTGACCCTCTCCCACCCCCTCTCCTGTTGTCTGCCTCAGGTCTATGGCTTGAAGCAGTTGATTTCTTCTATCACAAATACCAGTTAGGAACTGGGCAGAGTGGTTTCTGCTGAAGTCTTCAATCAATCCTCACAACAACCAGGCTTTATTTTTTTTACATTTGATAGATAAGAAAACAGCTTCAAAAAAAGTAGACAACTCAATCAAATTCACCTTGCCTAAGAACTCACCAGATTTGCACCCTGTTCTGTCTGTGTGACCAACACCAAAGCCGGAGCTTGTACAAAGTTGTCTATGAAATCCAGCCTTAGCCTGAAATACAGAGAAACAGTACAGTGTAAACAAGGCTAAATCTAGACCAAGTTCTTTTCAATTCTTTACATTATAAAGGAACAGCCAAGCTACCTGAATGAGAAATTATTAAAACTGAGCCAAATTGTATAGCATAGTTAATATTAGAATGATCAAATTTGCAGCATTAATTTGTCACTCATTGATACACAGTATTGTTCTACATGATAACTAGACCAAAATAATAATGTATAAAAAGTCATCTCATAAGGCCTCCTTGGTGGCACAATGGGTTAAGTCTCAGCCTATGAAGCTATTAGCAGCCACTGCAGCATGAGTTTGATCCCCAGCCAGGGAGATTCCCACATGGCACAGCAGACCTCTCCTGCCTCTCCTGCTGCTCCCCTCAGCAGTGTACTTCAGTGGAACCGCCTGTTCTGCTCCCCACTCTATCTCTGGTGAATCCTCTCACCACCCCACAACTCTGGCCTACACCCCGGTTCTTGTATGCATAAATAAATCTTTAAAAAAAAAGTCATCTCATATAGTCAGAAAAAAGGTTTCCTGGCTCTACTAAGCAATGTCCAGAGACGAGAGGAGAATTGCTTATGAGTGCATCTGTTTCTGTCTGAGGGACTAAGTGCCAGGTGCCTCCCCCATCTTCTCTACCTTCGGTTCTTCAGTAAACACAGCTGGCTTCTCAAATCCAGCTGGTTTGAGGACCTAAGTATATGCTTTGTCCCTTGTTCTAATTCTAGAAGTGCCAAACCTGTCTTATGGTATCTAGGAATTCATGCTTTAGCATTTCATAATTTCAGACTTAAAGAAAGCTCAAAGAATCACCATATTTTCCTTAGCCAGATTATCCAACTGTTGACATTTAACCATATTTACACTCTATCAATCTATAAATTTTTCAGTTGTTTAAAAATAAGTTGCAAGCAGGATGTCCCTTTACTCCTAAATACTTGAGTATATATTTCCTTAAAAAAAAAAAAAAAAAAAAGACGGGCCTCCCCGGTGGTGCAGCGGTTAAGCGCTGAGCTGTGGAGCTTTCGGCAGCGGCGACGCGAGTTCGATGCCCGGCCAGGGAGAATCCCACATGGTGCAGCAGACCTCTCCTGCCTCACCCGCTGCTCCCCTCAGCAGTGTATTTCTGATCTGCCTGTTCTGCTCCCCGCTCTGTCTCTGGTGAACTCTCTCGCCGCCCCACGCCTCTGGCCTGTACCCCAGCTTGTATGTATAAAATTAAAAAATAAATCCTTAAAAAAAAAAAAAAGACACAGCACAGCAGACGTTTCCTGTCTCACCTGCTGCTTCACTTAGCAGTGTATTTCAATAAATCTGCCTTTTCTGTCCTCCAGGATGTCTCTGGTGAATTCTTTCACACTCCCCCCAACACTTCCAGCCTACATCCCAATTCTTCCCCACAACATCTGGTGATCCATATGGTGGTTGAATATGGGGAATAGAGTATGGGGACTCCTTAGTCTCTGTCTTTTTCTTGTTTTCTGGTGGAATGTGAAGAACCATCAGAGTAACTTAAGGCATCTGATTGCGGTACATCCTTCAAAGACCCTCATGGCCAAAAAATATATATAATCTTATCAAGAAACAAGAACTGATACAACACTATTAATCTACAGATCATATTAAAATATTGGCAATTCACCCACAATTATGCTTTATAGCAAAAGAAAATCCAGGATCACACTTTGCATTTGCTTTTTATGTCTTCTTAGTCGCCCTTAATTTAGAACAGTTCCACTTTTTTGTGTTTCATAATTTTGATATTTTTAATGTTTGCAGACCTTATTTTCTAGAATGTCCTTAATTTGGGTTTATGCAAATTAATCCAAGACAAGTACTGCCTGAAGGAAATACTGCTATGCTCTTGGTGCAGACCAAAGGGCCCCTCTCCCGACGCTGGTAAAGTTCACTTTGATCGGTTGGGTAAAGTGGTGTCTCCCTAGTTTCTCAACTGTGAAGACACTTTTTCTTTCGAAATAAATCATTTTCTTGTAGGGAGAGACTTTGATACTATAAATTTTCTGTCCTTTATCAAGTCACAAGTATTAGTATCTACTGATGATTCCTACTTGAACAGGTGTTTACTGTAATTGCTGCTAAATGATATATCCTATGACTTTTTAATATAAAGAACTTTCTAGAATTAGATTATGTCAATCAAAAGAAGTAGATGAAATTTGGAAAAACAAGTTGCAAGGATCTAGAAGAAGGGCATAAAAGCTACTTAATTTTTAGAGCAGTTTCATGGTGTGGTTTAATCAGAGAGCTGTGTTAAGGGCTATTGGCATTAAGACTTTGGCGGTTTGGATGAAAGTAGATGAACAAGGGTCCATGCGATGCCTAGGACATCATGAAGAAATGTGGACATTGGGAGAAATAGGTCAGTTTACTCTGGAGGCATGGGCTGGAGCCTGAGGGAGGCTCTGGGCAGGAAAAGGCTGCAGAAAGCGATCTCCCTTAATGGGGCATGTGTGTGTTGCCTCCTGCTCCTGAGACCATGGGGGCATCGTGCAGATATTGATCTCGGAAACTGGCTATAAATGTCATTCCTTCTAGAAGATGCAACTCCACTAATCACCTTCAGTGTTCCCAGAAATGAGTAAGTCACTCAACAGAGCAGGGAACAGTATCTGTGGGGCACAGAGATCATCCTCTCCACTGTCAGAAACTGGACTGGAATCCTGCTCCAGTGGGCTGAACTGTGGACACAGATGAGGTGTGCAGCAGGTATGCACAACTCCAGGGCTTCCAAGATTATGTTTCAACTCTGTCTTTTATGCTATTATCTTGCTTATTTTCCAGAAAAAAGAAGCCACCAGAGCCAGTTGGTACCAAGATAATATGAGTGTGTCTGGCAGGAGGACTGAATTAGGGTCCCAGAGCTGTTGGTAGAAGTCTCTGCCCAGATCCACCTGCTTCTTCTGTCTCAGGGCCTGAAGCCTGACTGACAGGAGGTTTATCCCCTTCCTATCTCTTTGTTATAGAAAGGCCTGTCTCCATTTCATCCATTTTTCCCTCTTGTTTCTTTATTGCATTAGCCATAAGTTCACCTCTCCAGAGTGGGCTCTGCCACACCCCTGATATGGAAGCCCATTGTCCTAACAATGACAGCCTCACCCAGGGGGGCCCCACCACTCAAGACCTCCATCTTTAAGAGAGTTTTGGGTATGTGTAGTGAAAGGATAAATTTTCAACTATCCAACCTGTGCTATCAGTGAACAAGGGTGACTTTAATACAAATGGTTATAGATATCAGAGAATTAATAAAAAGTAAAATCCTAAAATCCTTTTTCAGCTACAGAAAAATGTCAATAATTTTCATAAAATTTTGTGTATGTATAAATAATACCACAAAGCAGAATTTTGTAAAGTGTTCATTAGATAATAGTGAGTGTTACATGGGATTCATGGTCAAATAGGTTTGGGGATCTTCAATTGAACCCAGTCTCTGAGGCTCCCATAGCACAGTGATGTCAGTCTTGATCTCCAGCAGGGAGCTAAGGTGTGCATGTGTCCAAACTCAGGGACCTAGGGCACGAGTGTGCTGAGAGATGCACGTGGGATCAGCTATCAAAGAAACAACCCAGCTACTTCTAGCAGAGCGTGCTTGCTGCTACCTGATGGTAGCCAGGTGTCCTGTCTGAGTCCCTGGAGTTGTGAGCTGTCTTAGCCCCTGTCATACACAATGACAGCAAAATAGTTAAAACGTGAGCATGAAAGTGATGGATTGGATGTTTGTATTCCTTTCCGGGTCTGAAAACAAACCCAACCTCCTTCCCAGAGCTCCATGTCACTCTGTATTGATGGAATTGTCGATCTTCACTTTCCATGATGAATGGTCTGGGACTCATCATGATCTGTATAATGCTGTCAGCGCTCATCCATCCAGGGACTGACGCTATCAGTCAGCTCATGTTTCTGTTCAGTGAGTACGTGTGCTGAATTCATTTCCAACCTCTCCAGTGCCAAACACTAATATCAGAAGGTGACGGCAGAGCCAGTTGAAGACGTTCATGTAAAGTTAATCATTTTATATATTTTTTAAAAGGTTTATTTATTTATGCATACAAGAGCTGAATGTAGGTCAGAGGTGTGGGGTGGTGAGAGGATTCACCAGAGACAGAGTAGGGAGCAGAACAGGCAGGTCTACTGAAATACACTGCCTAGGGGAGCAGCAGGCAAGGCAGGACGGTTTTACTATACCATGTGGTTTAGCTCCCTGGTTGGGGATCAAACTCATGCTGCAGTGGCTGTGGATAGCTTCACAGTGCTGAGACTTAACCCCTTGCGCCACAAGGGAGGCCCGATAAATTTATATTCTTGTCTACATTGACCAATGTTCTATCATTTATCTTGTATCAGTTGGGGCATATTGTTGGGTGTTGTTTCTCAGTCTAGGCTGTCTTTGAATGAATTTAGCCTCAGATGAGATTCTGATTGTTGAACTGGTTGGAGGCATCAACAGAATCACTCCAACTCGCTGTGCAGCCAGCCTGATAGCATGATTTGGTTATTATCGCTTTTTGTACATATATGGCTACCATTGCTATAAGATGGGACATATTTCATATAAATATATAGGTTCTTATTTTGTGTGAATAGGTGCTAGCATACTAATACGGACCCTCTGACTTGTGATCTCTTGTGCTTCTACAGCTTCATTGTGGTGGTTTTCTATTCCTTACCTCCACTTCCAGAGAAGTTCAGTAAATGCTGAATATTAACCAATTCACTGGTTAAAACGTCCTTCTAAGGGCAAAGTTCATTCCAGGGTGGGCTTTGTGTTTTCTCTGATTTTGGGTGTGTTGTTTTGTTGACCTAGATTGTTTATGTGTGTCTGTTCCTTGGAAGTCCTGTTTATTTTGATTTGTAATTGTTAAGTTCTGAGAATACTCCTATTCCAAAAATATGACTGTCCTATCAAGTATTGTATTTGGTTCTTACATAGGGGTTCTTTAGATCTGATTGTAGGTAGGGTTCAAAGTTATAAGAGAAAAAAGTTGCATTAATATAATTAGAATTTAAGATTATTTATTTATCTTGCCACTGAGTGGGAGAGTTTTAAATGAACTAACATGATTTTGAGCCTGAATTGCTGGTTTATAAAAGATGTCAGAAGAGTGGAATACTGGCGATTGTACTGGTGGGGGTTAGTTGTAGCAGATGATGCCTGTCTTACATTGAATAAACTGAGTCCCTGAAACCTGCCACTGGAGCTCTCTGAATCTCAGTGTTCACACCCAGCAGAAGCCAAGAGTGCATGACTGTGCCTTGTTCTTTGGAGAATGGTAAGATACCAAAACACATGTATTTCAATAACCACTGCTCTTGAATATGAATATATTCATGTGTGTATATGTATGCATAGGAGTGTGTGTGTGTGCGTGTGTATTCATGTGTGTATATATGGAGACAGAGATTTTAAGGAATTAGCTCATGCAATTGTGGAGGCAGGCAAGTCCAAAATCTGCAGAGCTGACCAGCAAGATAAAGACCCAGGGAAATGCTGATATTGTAGCTCCTGCCAAAGGCAGTCTGGGGACAGATTTCTCCTTTCTCAAAAAAACCTTAGTCTTTGTTCTTAATCATCAGCTGGTTGAGTAACACCACCCACATTATGTTGGAAGGATAATCCACCTTATTTAAGTCTCCTGATTTAAATGCTAATGTCATCGTTAAAAATGAGCAATAAAATTCACAGCAATATTTACACAGGTGTTTGGTCAATTATCTAGGTACAGTCTAGTTTACAAGCAGAACTCACTGTCACAACCATCAAAAGAGTTTGGGAAGTTAGAATTCTCAGGAGTTGTGCATTAGAGTGACAGTACCTGGAGAGATAGCTGAAGCCCCTGCCTGTGCATTCCACTCACCCCCTTTGCTTTTCACTCCCTCTGACCCTCAGTCTGAGCTGACATGCATGCATGACTGTGGCCTTCCTAAACTACACATCCAAATGCCATCTGCATCCAAGGGGAGCACGTTCCACTATGCTATCCTCCCCGAGCAGGAGACCTGAGCTTCTGTTCTACCCAGGAGTTCCTGAGCAGGGACTTGAGGTTTATGGTAGTTGGAGCATGGTCTGCAAGGGGGCACAGGTTCCAAGAGGGCGCAAACTCACGGTCTTCTCTCTGAAAGGGCAGAACACAGTAGGCACAAGTTTTTTTAGCTCATGGAGAATAGGGTAGACCTCTTCCTGCCAGGCTCCAAGGAATAGGGTAATGTCATGCACTACTGACTTCTGCTGGGCATGAGGACTGAGATTCAGAGAGCTTCAGTGATGAGCCTCAGGGTCACAGTTCATTCAACACAAGTCAGGTACCCCCAGCTACACCTTTTAATTCCCAACCCTTATGATCCCGATTATTCCATTCAATTTTGCTCTAGACTTGACTTAATTACATCACAAGTAGATGGTTCAGGAGAAATGATAAAGCCTGCCTTAGGGTTTGTATTATGAAACTGCCTTGCAGCTAAGTGTCTATCATGGGAGAGTCTAATATTCTCACAACCACTGCTCTTGATTAAAATACTAGGGTTATCTACATGAAATTGCTATTTACCAGCCAAAAATGGCTGGCAAATTTATAGGTTCACATATTACAAAAGTATTATCCTTAAAACTAAAGTTTGCTTTATTACAAATATAAACTAGTTTTTCTGTAAATTCCATGAGAAATAAAACAAACAAAAAGTTAAAATCTCAATATAGCTAAAGAAAGGAGACGGGATAGATTTAAAACCTAAATCTTCTGGAGCTGAGAGAGTGAAAAATTAACTTTAAACCAACAGACATGGGGTTAGGCACACAAAAACAAATAATCTTAGTCAAACTCCCACCCCTTTCTTATTCTGTTAACTTATATGTGTGTTTCTTTTTTGGGGGAGGGGAGTAATTGGGATTATATAGATGTGGGTTTTGTTTAAGTATTTGGAATACCTAAATTAGAAAGAAGCAAGGAGTATGATGGTAGTTGTGATAATGTTGGTGTAAAAGAAATGTAGTAATATTTTATTAATTATTTTAGAATGTGTTATTCCACGTAGTCTCTATAAGAAGTCTTTAAGGTAGAGAGAATAAATATGATTTACACCCCTGCTTTTCAACAATAGAGAAGAAAGAAACATTTATGGAGTGTTAGGCATTGTACAAGGTAATTATATATATCATTTAGTCCTCGAAACCACACTGACGTGACTCTGACCCTCACTCTAGAAATGAGAAAAGTGTGACAGAGAAACTAGGAGACTTGCTCAAGGCACTGTATTAGTGAGCTGGGGAGCTGGGACTCAGCTCGGGTCTTCTGAGCCACAACCAGTTGCACCCCTCTGCGTCTCCATACAATAGATTTTTGTGCATTAATTTTGTAGCCTGCACTTTACTTATTTGTTGTTACTAACAGTTTTTGGAGGGACATTAAGGGTTTTTAAAAATAAATTGTCATATCTGCAAACGAAGATAATTTCACTTCTTTTCCAGCGTGGATTCCTTTTATTTCTTGTTGTTATCTAATTGCTCTGGCTAAAACTTCTAACACTAAATTAAATGAAAGTGGTAAAAGTGGACAATTTTGCCTTTTCCTCATCTTAAAGGAAAATCTTTCAATTTTTCACTGCTGCATATGATATTGGTTGTGGGTTTTTAGTAAATTTCCTTTTTTATATTGAGGCATGTTTTTTCTTTTTTTAAAAAAAAGATTTATTCATTTATTGCCTACAAGCTGGGGTGTAGGAGGATGAGAGGATTTACCAGAAACAGAGTGGAGTGCAGAAGAGGCAGATTGACTGAAATACACTGCTGAGGGGAGCAATGGGCGAGACAGGAGAGGTCTGCTGCACTATGTGGGAATCTCCCTGTTTGGATATCAAGCTCCTGTGGCTGCTGAAAGCTTCATAGTGCTGTGACCTAACCCGTTATGCCACCAGGGAAGTCCAAGATATGTTTTTTCTATACCCATTTTGTTAGGAGTTTCTTTTCATTTACAAGTGGGTGTGTATCTTGTCAAATGCTTTCTCTGCATCTACCGATACGATCATATGATATCCCCCTTCCTTTTGTTGATGTAGTTATAATAATTGAGGCGCAAATGTTAAACCACCTTGTATCCCTAGAATAAATCCTGCTTAATCATGATGTATTTTCCTTTTAATGTATGTTGAATTTGGTTTTTGTTGATAGTATTCTGTTGGAAGACAGTCTTTATATTTCTGTGCCTCTCAAATGAAGATGCATAATGAATGTTTGTTAGATGGATGATTTTTCAGTGCATTAAAAATTAATCTTATAAACAAAATAATTGTAGGTCTCTGTGCATCAATAAAGACTAAGTTCTCTGGAATTTTGGCTGGCAATGAAAATAAGCTTTCTTTGATATAAAGGGCATTGTATAGCAATTATAAGATCTCATTTTCCATCCTGGCACTACAAAGCTTGGTTTCCTCACTTTTGAACTTAGAGGTTGGTCTGCATGGCACCTCCAGTAACTCCCAGGTATCAGAATATGCTTCTGATAGCAACACTTCCTTTGAGAACTTTCATTGTCACTTTATGATATTTTACCTAAGAAAATATGTCATTGGAAAAATAATCATTGGAAAAATTTACTGAGCAGAGTAAAGCAAGGTTTTTGCTTAGGCCAGTCAGAAGCAGCTTTTTATTTCATAAGGAAAATCTTTGAGGGCATCTGTGTACAAAAAAAGTGGTAAGAAGATCATCAGTATTAAAGAACACAAACCTTTAGGAACTACTAGGAACATTTATAAACCAGTCCAACTAGATGCTTCTACTATAGGAAAAGAAAGAAAACCTCATGGTACTCAGGAAACCACTACTAAATCTTCTAATATTCCTTTACTTTTGAACATTTTGTGACTTGCACCTGAAAGTTCCCTACACACTAAAGTATAATACATGGAGGATAAAGCACATTCCCGAGAGAGTGCAAATCATATGGGAGGTCTTTTCTCAGTTTTCACTTATTTTTTGGCAGGATCCAGTTCCAATTTTAAGAGAAAGGTACCCCGAAGTGGGTTCAGGAAATGATTGAGAATTAATCAAGTTATAGTAACAAATATCTTAACCTAATGATAAATTGAGAAAAAAAAATCCCCATTTTAGGACAATTTATTAAATGAAGTTGAAGGGGCCATGATTGTGTGAATATGTACACATGTGCATATGGGTGTGCATGTGTATGGCATGTATTTTGACCTACATATGACACAAGTCTGGAAACTGGAATAAGAATTTGGGGACCCTCCAGGAAGTTTCCATTAGAAGCAGGTAGAGAGTTGAGGCTGAATTTGCTAAACAGCAGTTTTAAGTTCAAAACAGTGGCCGGTAGAAGTTCTTTGTTGAGAAATAAGGATTTTCCAAGACTTGATGAGCCTTCTGAAAACTGTATTCTATTTCCAATGTTTCCATTTATTTATACATCTTGGACACTAAACTTTGTACTAATCAAGAAGCAGTGGTCTAGCTAACGTGAGTGAGGTTGAACTGATTAATAAACTAGTTATGGGACTGATGATAAAATGGAAATTAAAGTTCTACTATTAACCCTTTCTATACATGATTGTCCTGCATTTGCCACATGGAACCTCTTAGATGTCACCTAATTCATATATATGTAATATATATACACATACACATATATATGTATATATATAAAACTTAGCTCTATCTTGAGGGATACCGTCATTCTTCTTACAGACTGAAATAATCTATATATGGTAATAACATTATTTGTTTTCTCCCCCAATAAAAATTCACCAAATTTTGTTGCCATTTTTCACTTTAATGTCACAGATAAAGAAACAGAAAGCTAGGTAGGAGCAGGAAAGGGAATATACTTGCTGCATTCCACAGCCAGGCGTGTCCTCTGGCTTCACAAGCTCATGTTTGCTTCATCTCACCGTACGGAAATGAAGGGGTAGAGAAGAGAAACCCTTGTCTGAAATTAAGCTCGCCGAGTAGGTGGCTCCAGGACGGAGCACAGGCTTTTGGACTCCAGAGCTTGTAGTCCTTCCACCACCTGACCTTCGCTTTGTTTCCTTTCATGTTAAGCAGGATGTCCACTGTATTTTGTTTTATTTACATGTCAGTGATTTGTTTAGTATTGTTAATCCTTAGGTCACAGCTGAGGAAAGTAAGGCTCAACGAGGCTAAGTAACTTGTCCAGTATCACATACCCAATAAGTGGCAGGAAACAATAATTATTAAAAATCACACAGCCTTTGTTTAAATAGACTGGTATTTACAGTTAAATGTTTGATCAAGTCCAACTAATTACATATTTGTCCTTTGTGTTATAACTTCAATTACAACCTGTGGTATACTGTAACTTCCTGGTATGAAATATAATACATAAGAAATTTGAGGATATTTGGGAAGACAAAATGCAACTTAATTTGCTAATGTTTACTAAGGGTCATTGATTAGCTAAGGAAACCATGAATTTTTTTTCTTTAAGTAGAACATAATTTTTAATTGCTCATCTTTTTTATCTATCTATCTACTGACTTTTGTTCTATTCTTGTGAACCCTCAATTATTTTAACTAGTGGCTTAATAGGCTACTGCCTACTTGATTTGCTCATTCTTTCACCATCATACTGGAAAGAAATATAAAATCATTTCAAAGTAGGAATGTGAACTTTGTATAAAATAGCTTGTTACCAAAACAAATTTACATGTCTTTTAGTCTTTCAGAGAAGCTCCTTATTTTCAAGTAAGGGCGAGACACAAAAACCAAGCACACAGCAAGAGTGGAAGTGAGGGTAGAGGATAGTACAAATAGATAAAAGTAACAGAAAAGGAATTTGTGCTTTAAAATATCTATTTTACAAGGATGTTATTAGATACAGTAGTCCTCCAGTGGAATCTTTAAAATTATCTTTCTTTTTGTATACAATTACAATTATGATTACAACATGTTTTAGTATTTGGTTAAAATTTGGTTGCTTTTACATATTATGCAAAGCCCAAAGAAAAAATTAGAAGCATTGGAAAAACTGCACAGTGACTACAGGATGTCCTGTTACATTTATCTGCTTAGACAGACTCATGACTCACTGTAAAACTTGACACATCGGAAATGGTTTTATTGTGCGTAGTTCTTTTCTCCTCATAAATATTGAACGCATAGATAACCAGCTATATTTGTCCCAACATAAAGGTATCTACTATAATCCTTTTTGAAATGAAAGAAATGGTCAAATTTTAGACATGTACATGATAGTAACCCAGAATGTACAGCAGCAAGTCACACATTATACCTGAACGCTCCAAAGCTCTAGCAAATACCCTTAAGTTGTTGATAATAAATGTAGGAGGAGGAGATCTCTTGATTGAATCTCTGTGTTTTATGAAGTTAAGGTGACATCTGCTCAACTGAAAAAAAACTTCTTTAGTCTTTGAATCACACAAAATTGATGTTTTTATTTGCACGAACTCACCGGTAGTCAAATAACTCAGTAAAACTCAATTTCTGATTTTAAAATGGAAAGAATAAAATATAGTAGCCCTGATGTCAGGGTTATATGAGCTTCTACTCGTAAAAGATTTAGCATAGCTTGGTCATGGGAAATTCTCAGTAGATACTAGCAAAGGAGAAGGAGAAGCGGTAGAAGAGGAACAAGAAAATAGAAGGAAATGCAAGGAATTGGTAAAGAAAGAGGAACTCGTCTGTTTTTTGACCTTTTAAACTATTTCTGCTGTGTCTAATTCAGGACCCAAATATGAATGTCTCCAGACTTCATGGAATACAACTTTCAACAATATTCAGATTTGAAGAGCTGGTGGAGAGAAGGGAGCACGCTCAGGGGATGTAATTTTATTTACAGGGGAAGCTCATGCTGGCCATTCTGGGCAATTGTCCCTATAATCTCCCATCTGCATCTTACTAAAGTGACAGAAGAAAGATGACATACTGAGATTTGGAAGGAATTGCAAATGTATCTCCCAGACAAAAAGTTAGGTTTTGAGACTGATGTCAGTTTAGTGTGCAAGATGAAATAAAAGGAAAGTATGAGGTTTGTGTAATCTCACATCAATATACAGATGTGGGATGGTTTGTCCAAAGGAAATGGGTTGCACTTCCTCTAATTGTTAACTGATTTTCTTACACCAAATACTCAATCCATTAGCCCATATAATGATAACTTTGGATAATAAAACTTTCCATCTATTTCTCCTTTTCTACTGCCTTTTTCCTTGATTCTTCTCCTGGGCTAGTTAATATTGTTGCAGAAGTTTTTACATTCTTCAGATATTGTGCTGAAATGTTTGCATACACGTCTCTTTTTTATTCCCACCTTTTCAGTATTAAGCTATTGTGAAACATTTGCTGTATGCCAGGTGCCCAGGTGATTATCCTTAATTTACACCAGAGGGACGCAAATCTCAGGGCGACCGGGTCTTGTCCTTAGATGGCCTAACCAAAAGATAGTGGAAACCCGCCTTGCAGTCTGAGATCCTGTGCTGCAAGGCTCCCCTAGTTTGTTCAAGAGTCTGGTGCAGAGAAACTTGTAGAAATCCCTTGTGACAAACATCACTTACCCTCAACCAGAGGAAGATCAAGTAAGATGTGAGTTATCAGCATAAAATGCAAGTAACATGTTGACATCTCAAGATAAGAAGCCTCTGTAGCTACCTTTTATAACACTCTACTCCAAATGTTGCCATTTGAATAGTGAATCCGAAGTGGGAGAGCACATATCTAGTCTTTTTCCAATATTGTGCTACCCCCAAGGAGAAAAAAGAAAGAAAGAGAAAAGGAGCAAAATACCCAATTAACTATAAAGTCAAGCTTTAAAGTTCCTTATAAAATGAAATTACTTTTTTCCCCTACAAATAACTTCCCGGTAGACTTAGAGATTGCCGGCATTTCAGTCTAACAAACACTAATAGTGAAAAAGGAAAATAGAACTTATTCTCTGATTTCATCCAGTTCAGACATTAAGAAATAAAGTAAAACCTTTGATTAAATCTGAACTGACAAAACTGAGAAATGAAGATTTTTGAGAGATGGGCATTTTTCAATATTGTTTAAAACAATGACCCTGCAGGCATGGGTGACCAGGAAGACAAGGAGGTTTTGTGGTCTGCGGGCAGTCGGGACAACAAAGGGTGGGCTGGACTTCCCTGCAAAAATGGGAGAATCAGGATTTCATTTATTTTTAAAATTGTTACTGTTGTTTTCTTCTTTCCATTTACAACATACAAACCTTTGCTAAATTGCCTGCTGATATTTCCGGGAAATCAACTGTAATGGGTTAAATTGTAGCCCTTCTCCCACAAATTATTTGTTTGAAGTCCTCACCCTCAGTACCTCAGAATGTGACTATACTTGGAGATAGGACCTTTAAAGAGATGTTTAATTAAAATGAAGTCATATGTGTGGGCTCTAATTAAATATCACTGGGATCCTTGGAAGAAAAGATTAGAATACAGCACAGAGACCAAGGAAGACTGTGTTGAGGACCCAGGGAGAAGTCCACATCCCCGAGTCAAGGAGAAAGGTCTCAGGAGAAACCAAAGCACCAACACTTTTATCTCAGATGTCTGACCTCCACCACGATAGGAATATTCTTTTCTGTTGCTCACCCAGCCTATGGCATTTGATTATGGCAGGCTTAGCAGACCAACATGCCAGCCACCAAAAGACCGACAAAACCCAGGAAAGAATTAAATCCTCAGGATCCCAAACATAGTGGCAGCATCTCCCCGTCATCTCCTCTGAAGATAAGATCATGTCAGGGTGATAAAGTCGGAGATTTCGGCAGAAACACACATGTCTGTTGGATTTCGGAATCCAGACTCATTGGATTGCACTGAAAAGCCTACCCCTGGTAAGTTGTTTATTATCTTTAGAACTTGGTTATCCTAATAGAGGCAACCCCTCCTGGGTCAGCAAGACCCCAGATGTCAAAGTATCAGAATAGAACAAATAAAAGAGACATAGTAAATACAGATGGAAAACACATCAGCAACTTAGTGTAAGCTGAAGAAAAAAGTCCTTGTATAACATTTGCAACATTTCTGTAAGTTTATCCTGAAATTAAGAAATAAGAATGATTTACAAGTATACTCATCACTACTTTGAACCTATGGAGAGCAAAGGGAGTGTCTTCTTCACTTGCATTCCCAAAGCTTCCAGAACATTCTGGGACTTAGCATGTATTGAACAAAAGAATGAAATGCATTAAAGAGTGAAACAAAAAGGTCTTGCTGATTCCCTCTGTTTGGCCACCTCCTGTGATGCTTCTGGTGAAAGTTTCTGTCCTCTCTGTCCCCATGGAGGTCAGATTGCTGTCCCAGCTTGTGTTTTTCTCCTAAAACAAAGTTTACTACTTTTTCAAATTTCTCTAGAAAGTATGAGAAGTCAAACATAAAGTCAAAGCCCCTCAATGTTGTTACTCCTGCCTCCTCCTTTTGATGCTCAACATCTGCTTAGATCCTCAAAAATGAAAAATCATTATTTTCTCTACTGGACAAGTGGCCTTATGTTCTCAAATGGAAGAGAGGGTCTGGCAAACAGAAAAACCTTTAATTAGCACTTTCTGAAAAATCTGGTCATTGTATTTAGATGAAGGAAATTTTCTGCCATGAGTTATAGAATAGCCACTGTGGAGAGGGGACATGAGCGTAAGAGATGCCGTGATATGTCAGCTGACACTTAGGCAAGGAGGGACGGGTCTATCTTCTCTTCCCACCCATTTGCCTCTGACTGCCTGCAGTTGGCCATGGGATGAGGGGGAGGAGGGAAACCCCAAAATGCTGCAAAGAGAAAGAAGGGAGGCTTAATAGTGGTGGAGGCAGCTGCTTGAGACTCCATTACCTGCTTTATTACTGTTTCAAGGTGATGGTGGGCTAGGACTTCTACCAAAGGACACCAGCACTAATAAGGCACCCTATAGATGCCAGGAAGGCAGAAACAATGAAGGGAGTGTCCTTATGTGTGAGGTGAGGGGTGTGAAGAGATTATTTTTCTCACTGTAGATACATTCATTGAAGATAGAATCAGAATGAAAATCAGGAAGCTAAAGATTTTTAAGGAGCATGATTATCTGAAGGTACCACCAAAGCTGGATTATTCAATGGGCAGACTATTCAGGTGCATAGGGCACCAGCAAAGTAAGGTCAGGGTCTGGAAGGAAGAAGGGAAGGATAGAAAGCAGGGAGGGTGGAAGGAAAGAGGGGAGGAGGAAAGGTGGAGAGGGTGGAGGGAGGGTGGATGGAGGGAAGAAGGGAAGAAGGAAGGGAAAGAGTGGGAGAAAGGGACGAAGGAAGGGAGGGAGGAAGAAAAAGGGAGGGAGGAAAGAAGGGAGGAAAGGAAGGAGGGAGGGAGGGAGGAAGGAAGGAAGGAAGGAAGGAAGGAAGGAAGGAAGGAAGGGAGGAAGGAAGGAAGGAAGGGAATGAGAAAAGTAGCAATGAAGGAAGAGAGGGAGGGAGAAATTGCCCCAAATTTGATAATCAGAAAAATCTAGACTGAAGCTATTTTGTATCAACGTGCACACACACACACACACACACACACACACACACACATCATATATATATATTATATATATATATATATATATAATATAATATAAACTTGTCTGTCATTTTTATTCTGCATGACATGTGAAGTGTGAGCTAAATTTTTGGGTGCTGAAGGACACAGTGAGGAGAGGAGGTGACTGTCAGAGCCCTCAGTCCGGGCAGTGATGGGAGGCAGTCAGGGCACAAGTTAGATTTACAAAGATAACTGGGCTTTCAAGTATTTAAAGCAAAACTTCACATTTGGGTGAAAGGTTTGAGAAGTTTTACTCTCTTTAAACCTCGGGAAAATTAAAAGGTAGCTTGCTATGTGTTATGATCCTTGTCCAGTTTAACTTGAACAATCCCCCCCCACTCCCCACCCCAACTCCCTTGGGCATGTATGCTGGTATATTGTTACTGTAAGAGACTATTCCTTGAAACACTTTTTTTCAGGGAAAAGCTACAGCGCTCTGGTGACTGAAAACAGCAAGGCAACATATCCCAGTTCCCAAGACACAGGGACATCAGAGGCCTGGCCGAGGTCCAGCAGACATCTGTCACCTCAGCGTCCCACAGAAGTTTCCATGATCCCCAGAGTTCTGACCCGCCCCTTGCCATCAGCACGAAGTGTGGGGAGACCTCTGGCAAGTTCCACCGCCTTGCTCCAGTTCTGCTAATATGCTGTGCATTCCATATCTGACCAACTGAAGCCTTTCCCAGAACCTCAGCAGATGGTTTGCTCTGTGCTGTGTTCCGGAAATAACACTTCTGGCCACTTAGAAAAGAGATCATCAATTATCAGCAGCCATCTGTATTTGGGCGTTGCTGCCTATTTCCTCCTGCTTCTGCGATTAGGAACGGCCCCCGGATCGCACTGCTCTATCAGTGGGTAGTATAAATCTAGTATCCTACAGCCTTTTCTGATAACTACACTATGTTCATAAATCTATGGATGGCTTTATACCAGGCCCCTACAATTAAATGAAAAGATAAAACACTTGATCTGTTTTTCCGATTGGAGTAAAGGAAACTGACCATTTGGGTGTGCCCAGTGTCCAGCTAGTCAGCATCGTGTAGAAAAACTCTATAACCTTGTTATTTCTCTTTCTCTCATCAATTCCCAGGACTGTAGCCCCTTAAAGGTAAGAAGAGTATTATGTCATAGGCAAGTCTTAGTAAAAGAATTACTCTTTATAGACACTTAAAAATATGAAATTAATTTTCCTCCTTTACATGCATGAAAGGAACATGAATTAGATAGAAATCTAGACAGAACAGAGCTGAGATGCCTGCTTCAGGGGAGCAGCATTGCTTTGCCCCAGCTCCATAGTGTTGGGCAAGCACAGCCTCCATCTGTCAAAAGAGAAGGCTGTCCCGTGTGACTGAGTTTGTCCAGTGCAGACATAGCACATGAGAGACATTCAGTAGGATCAAGCTTTTAATTATTTAGCAACAAATACTTGGCCCATAAACTACATTTTCTTTGGAATAGATGGATGTGGGGTTATGGTGGGGATGGGAGAGTTATAGGGAATAGAGGTTAAGGGTTATTGAATGACAGAGTTGGCCTGCAAGGAACCAGGCCATCCCTCCAGCATGTAGAGTGCCCTATCTGAAGGGGTTGATGTCAATAATGTATCTGTGAATGAGGTGAATGCTTCAGTCTGGAGAGTAGAATTGAGGGGAGGGCTGTGGGAAGTGGGGGACACAATCAGAAAATTTTCATCCTGGACGGTTGCAAGGAAGTAGGCATATGCCCTGGAGAAGGCTCCTGCAAGGCAGGGGATAAGACCATTGTTTGAGCAGCGAAGTCCAATGCAAATATAATGCCAGTTGCGTATATCGTTGCTATGTTCCAATAGCCACATTAAAGAAAGTAAAGAGAAGGTGAAATTAATTTCAATCATGTATTTTGATCATCCCCAAATGTCCAAAATATGATTGTTAGACATTACAATTAATGTAAAAATGTGTCAATGCATTTTGCTTTCCTTTTGGTCCTAAGACCTCTCAGTTCAGGTGGGCCAGGTTTCTAGTTCTCACATGTGGCTGCAACTGTCAGTGTGACTCCAAAGCCCTGAAGATTGCAAGTAGCTGAGTGGGTGATTCAGGGCGCCTCACATCAATAAACAGTTTGCACCATCCGACCCCTCTTTTAGGGAATTGTGCCTATAGTTATTATTTAAGTAGTTCCTTCTTTATCACACTCCCCTGTTTCTATAAATGCCAGATTATTGCATTATGCTAATAGAATCTCAGAGTTCATTTGTTTGAACATTCAAGGTAAATTTAGAACAATGTAAAGAGGCCCGGAGCTGGAGACAGCCGCTACCGGTGAAAGAGAGGATCACAGAGAGGCAGGGGAGGCCGGGCCCACCCTTCCTGACTCAACCACTGACAGCTCTTCCTTCCAGAGTTTCCGTGCCTATGGACAGTGGAGCAGCACAATAGGTGGCCTTCCCAAAGTTCAGATAAGAGGGGCCGGGAAACAGATGAAGATGGAGGGAATCAGAATGAAATAAATGCACGGACCATATCAACACAGACAGAAGCATCAAGCTGCTGTCTGTAACACACACACACACACACACACACACACACACACACACACACACACACACAGAGGCCACATGTCAGGACTGTTCTCCATGTGGCACAACTGGCCTAGGATGTGTTGCAAACCTTTGGAAGGAAGAGCAGATCAATACAGTAATTAGAATAGAAACCCCTGGCAAGCCGGGGCAGGTGGGAGCAACAAGGCCAGGCAGCATGGTTCGGAAATGAAAACACCGCAGTATCTTCACTAGCCATAAAGGAAGAATTACACTACCCGGTGAACGGCTTCGGCAAAAGCTTTGCCACTCCTCTAGCAGTCAATAATAGACCATGGCTCATTTAATGTAGAAAAACAAAGCAACGACAAGAAATACTCTTGTTAAGAAGGAAAATCCCTTTTGTCCAAACGTCATTGCAGACCAGACGTCTGAAAAAAGTCCTAAACTGTGTAAACAGTCCTTTAAAGTGTTTCTGGGAATCAGGCTTGGGGATCAGAGCCCTTATTAGAAAACCAGCAATTTAGAACCGTGGCAACTTGCTGAGACGTTCCAAGCCAGCAAAGCGCCCTGGGCCGTGAGTCTGCAAGTGGAGACCTGCGGGGTGGCCACTCCGTCAAGCCATCCCGGACCCGCCCCCAGTTTTGAGTGTCTGCGCTTGGCCGCAAAGCCAGGACCGTGCCCCGCCCCTCGCCGGAGACGCTCCCCTCCGCGTGCGCGCGGGTTTTTCTCGTCTTCCTGCTCACATTCACAGGAGACAACAGAGGCTTGTTCAGCAAGTCACAATGGGATGCTTGTCGGGCTGCCGTGATACCCTGTTGGGGTTTCCCTTTGAAAATGTTCACCAGTGTGACACTGAAAACAGGAATCAGTGAGATCGCTAGGAGGAGGGAGATGCTACACAAAGGGCGTTCGGAACCTTAGCTTATCTTTGACGCCAAGCCTTCCCTTGAAGCCATCAAACAGTTCTTCTAGAAGAGCCTCTGAGCAGCAGTTGGAGCCACTATCTCCCCTCTCATTATCTCTCCAGCTCTGCCCCGGATTCCTCTTGACTCATTCAAGACCTTGTGATTAAGAATACACTGTACAATCACCCTTGCCTCAAAGCACATTTCTTCACATTTCAGATATATGTGCAAATAGAGTTGACTTGAATTATACAAACTATTTTCCACTCTCTATATGTGGACTAGTCTCTCCATGCAGACGTGGAGTCAGGGGCTGCTTGGGAAAGGATGTAGTGTCATTTTGTTGCAGCCCCACGCTTCACAGGGACATCTTGCTTGGAGAGCAGGTGGGCAAGCCTTCAGCCGCCTTGACCAGACCCAGTGTCCAAGGAACTGTGCACGCTAAAAGGCTTGCTAGCTCTCCCTGGAGGGAAGCCAGTTTTTCATCAAAATAAGGTCCCGATGAGTTAGAGGGTTAATTGTGCTCTTCGGATAAACTAAAAATGAGGTGTGCTGCCACATTAGATACACCTAGTAGGTGATCAACACATCTTAGTGAGTGATTAGACTAGAAAAACAAAGGTAACGTGAATTATGAAAGCATTTAGCTAGAAGTTGAAGAGAAGTTTTGGATTTTGCTTTTAAGAAACTTGTAAGTTGGGCCTCCCTCCTGGTGCACAGGGTTAAGTCTCAGCACTATGAAGCTATCTGCAGCCACTGCAGCACTAGTTTGGTCGGTTTCAGGCCAGGGAGCTGACCCACGCTGCGCAGCAGACCTCTCCTGCCTCGCAGGCTGTTCCCCTCAGCAGTGTACTTCAGTAGATCTGCCTGTTCTGCTCCCCACTCTGTCTCTGGTGAATCCTCTCACTACCCCCACACCTCTGCCCTGCACCCCAGCTCTTGTATGCATAAAAATCTTTAAAAAAAAACATGTAAAAAATAGAAACTTGCAAGTTCCCTAATATCAGACCTAGAGTCCTGGTCTCATTCCAGGACCTGCAGCAGATATTTAATTTTAATTCATTTTCCCCAAGTAGTTAATTTATTGCAGAAAAGACGTCCCTTTCCATTAGTCCTTCCTTGTTCCCTGTGTTCTGAATCCACTGCCAATCTGTTTTCTGAGTTTGTGACTGAAGGGAAAGAGGACTTACAGTCTCAAAGAAAGGCTGCCCAGAGAGGCCCAGAAGAGCCTGGGCCTGGGCCTTTCTCTCCCCCATAGATAGAGACGTCTTAAATTGGCTTCCAACACCTTTGGACTGAAGGGCCTTAACAGGCCTACAGAAAACAGGCCAGCTGGTTGACAGCTGGTGACCCAGGAGGAAGCCCAGGGAATGGAGAAGTGAGACTGTTTCAGCAATGTAACTGGGTGCACAGCCACCTTGACCGTGGCCGGAAAACCACCAATGGAAAAAGAAAAAACTGCCCTGAAAAGCCCTTTGGGAACTTGCAGTAAGTGCACAATAGTAGTACCAGAACTTGAGTTCCTTATCTGGGTTAAAACAAGCAATCATACCCTTTTCTTTTTAATTGTAGTGACCACTCTCTCCTGCTAGCCTATAGTTCTGAATCTTACAAAAGGCGTAGCTGAGAAATTTAAGATGTGCAGGTCCTCTTCAGTTTGGTTTGCGAGGAGAGCACAGATGAGTTTAGTGGATGCACTTTAGCCCAGGAGAGGATTGGGGTCCCAGTGTCCTCCTCTGCCTGTGTGGGACCAGCTCTGAGCTCATCTGCCCGCTGTAGTCAACAGTGCCCTTCTCTCCCTGCCATTGGTGAAGAGCACATGAGATTAGGTCCAAGAAAATTACTTTGTAAAGCCTTAAACCACTGTTTCAATCTTAGGTTAACTATTAACTCAATGAATCAGTCACTCATATGGAGATGTTAGTGTCAACCCCAACAAACTTTCCCCTCTCTTTTCTCACTTCTTCTTTTTCATAGAATCAAGTCACACATTTTGTTATTAGACTGTCAATAAACACCCATGAGTTCTACAACACTGAGTGAAATAGGTTAAAATGTTTGGGTTAAAATGCCCTCAGGAATCTAACCATGTAGTTGGAAAAAAGCAGCACATTAGAAGCTTTTAAGTGGTAAGTCAAATTGTAAGGATAAATGGGAGAGACCTCTCTCCCTATGGCACCATTAATTACTATATTAATTGGCTAGGGCTGTCGAAACAAATTACCCTGGGTGACTTTTAAACAATAACAAAAAATTTTCTCACAGTTCTGGGGATTAGAAGTCTAAGGTCTATCTCCTTGGCTTGTAGGTGACATTTTCCCCCTGTGTCTTTAAGTAACTGTGTGTATCCCTGTCCTAATCTTTTCTTACAAGCACACCAGTCCAACAAGACTAGGGCCCGCCCTTATCACCTTGTTTAATTTATTTACCTCTTTAAGGACCCAGTCTCCACATGCAGTCACAGTCTGTAGTACTGGGGATTACTAGCATAATTTGAAGTTGAGGCGTATAACACCTTCATTCTTCTTATTTCTCAGGATTGCATTGGTTGTTCAGCATCTTTTGTGGTCCCATAGAAATTTTAGTGTTTATTCCATTTCCTTGAGGAATGCCACTGGGATTTTGATAGAGCATGCAAATAAATTTGCATATTATTTTGGGTGAGATATTGATGTTTACTCTAGAACAATTCTTTCTTTCTTTTTTTGAAATAACATTTCATAGGCAGTCATGGGATAAGGCTACATGGGCACTTGGCTTACAGAATAGAGATTCAACACACTGATTTTCCTTATGGTTTTCCCCTTTGGGCCAATTTCTGAATATTTACAGAATAAATTCTGAAATTCATTTTTGACTAATAGCATCCCTGGAAAATCAGAATTTATTACATAAAAATGAAAGGATTTTTTATTTTGTTTACTCATTTATTTTTGTTTAACTACATTGAATGGGATTTTCCCAACTAATAGTAAAACCTGAGAAGTGCCATAGACAATATAGAAATGAATGGGCTGTAGTCCATAAAACTTTATTTATAGACATGGAAATTTTAATTTTGTTTCAGTTTTATGTGTCACGAAATAAAATACTTTTCTTCTCTTTAAAAAGTATTTATAAATATGAAAACCATTTTAATACAACAGAGGTGGTGGGCCAGATTTGGCCTGCGGACTGTAGTTAACCGATTCCTAGTCTAGAAAAAGAGAGCAATTTCAAATATTCACCCCTATCTATCCTTTGGTTAGTTACAGGAACCTGAAGGGTGTTTGGCACAAGGTAAGTGAGATGACATAAACAAGCCAGGGAGTAAAGTTTTCTCACTTTAACTATTTTTAGGGACTGATTTGGCCAAAGTAAGTCTGGGACTGCTGGTGCTCCCAGGCTGCACTGGGTGCCTGCTGCTTGATGGTTTTCAACAAGGCCACAACTTGTTTTGAATGAAAAAACACCTGCTTACAATGCTAACCAGACTCAAAGGCAGAAAGCATAGCAAATGAGCCCTTTCTATCCAAACAGGCTTTTCTGGTAGTGAAACTAAAAAAGCAGCAGCACATACAGATAAATCTGTTTTCACGTTTGTTGTTGTGCATTCTACATGGCCACCGTATCTGGGAACTTTTCAGGCTGAATTATACATAGTAGAAGGCAGCGGTTTCCGAAGTAGAGAAGCTGTTTCATGTGTGCTTCACGGAGTGCACATTTTACTACTTTTTTTTTTGTATATAGATTTTTTCTTTTTATTTTAGATGAGAATTTGTTAAAAGCTTATGAATATACACAAATACACATACATACATGGGTACATATATACATACATATAATTGATTCATTTTTTGGTATTTATTTATATATTTTTTACATCATCGTTCATTTTTGTGCAATGTTTGCTTTCCTTTCTCAAGTATAGTCCACCTAGAATTTCCACCACCATTTCACCTATGCACCATCACCATTGTCCCTTGTGCTCTTGAATCCGTTTTTAAAATTGGATTTTGACCCTCATTTTTAAGACCTATTATTTTTCTTTTTTATTTATGCATACAAGAACTGGGGTGTAGGCCAGAGGTGGGGGTGGAGGGTGGGAAAGAGGACTTGCCAGAGACAGAGTGGGGAGCAGAACGGGCGGATCTACTGAAATACACTGCTGAAAGACACTGAAATATATCTAGTGAAATACAGCGTGAGAGACAGGAGAGATTTTTGCTGTGCCATATGTGGGTCAGCTCCCTGCCAAGGGATAGAACTTGACAGTGCTGACACTTTATCCCCCGCACCACCAGGGAGGCTCTAAGACCTATTTTAGGAGCAATGTAAATAATCTTTTTTTTTTTTTTAGCACTTTCACAACACTACAGCAGCATCATTACCTACATCCTCAAAATACTTTTTATGTATTGAAGTAAAACAGTGTCTGAACAGTACTAAGTGATTGAAGGAGTTCAACACCCCCATGAGACCTGCTCACCTCCATTTTACAGTTAAGGCAAAGGAAGCCTGCATTACACCTGGCCTATAAACATAGCGTGAATGACTCTAGGACCCTGACCCATTATACTACTCTGTCTCTTAAGTTATCCTCCCATTTACTATATGAAGTTGCAATGGTTATTTCCATTTTAATGGGCACAATGTCAGAGACAGTGGATGACTTGTGCCAAGTGGATCAAATTACCATCTATAACCTCAAGGTTAATATTGATCCCTCTTTATGATTAAAGTCATGTAATCAGGAAGGTGAGGGTTTTAGATTTAAGACCAAGAAGACACAATAATTCTAATATTCATCATTTGACTTTTTTTTTTAAAGATTTATTTATTTATACATACAGCTGGGGTACAGGCCAGAGGCGTGAGGCGGTGAGAGGGCTCACCAGACTGAGTGGGGAGCAGAACAGGTAGATCAGAAGTACACTGCTGAGGGGAGCAGCGGGCGAGGCAGGAGAGGTCTGCCGCACCATGTGGGATTCTCCCTGGCTGGGTGTTGAACTCGCATCGCGCGCTGCCGACAGCTCCACAGAGCAGTGCTCAACTGCTGTGCCACCAGGGAGGCCCCGATCATTTGACTTTTACTCATTTGCAAAAATAAGAATTACGCAAAATTATCAAGAAGTTAGGTTTTATGTAATAAAAATAACAGTTTTCTTTCTAATTAACACACTGAGAACCATTTTTCTTTTATTGAGATTTAATTGAAATATAACATTCTACTAGTCTTAGGTGTAAAGCATGATAATTTGATATATGTATATACTGGGAAATGATCACAATAATTTCCATCACATTTATACAAATTTACACAGACAGATACAAATTTTTTTTCTTGGGAGGAAACACTTAAGATTATACTGTTTTAGTAACTTTCAAATATGCAATGTAGTATTTATGAATCATCATGAACATGCTATAGATTATATCCCCTAGACTTATTTTATAATTGGAAGCTTGCACATTTTGACCACCTTTACTCATTTTGCCTACTACTTGTACCTGCTACTTCTAGCAACTGCCAATCTATTCTTGGCATCTATGAGTTTCATTTTCTTAGCTCCCACATATAATTGAAATCATATAGTACTTATAATTTTCTCTGTGTTTTATCTCACTTAGCATAATGTCCTCAAGATCTATCCATGTTGTTGTCAATAGCAGGATTCCCTTCTTTTTCATGATTGAATAATATTCCATCACACACATCATATTTTCTTTATCCATTCATCCATTGATATGCACTTAGGTTGTGTCCATATCTTGGCTATTTATAATAGCCAGTGGACACAGTGGGCATGTGGGTACAGATTATCTTTTTGAGATTATGATTTCATATCCTTTGGGAAAATACCAAGAAGTAGAATTGCTAGATCATACGATTGTTCTATTTTTAATTTTTGAGAAACCTCCATATTGTTTGCCATAGTGGCTGTACCAATTTACATTCCCAACAACAGTAAGGGTTCCCTTTTCTACATCTTTGGCAACACTTGTTATTTCTTGAGTTTTTGATAAAAGCTATTCTGATAGGTAAAAAGGAATAGCTATTGTGTTTTTGATTTACCACAGGTTTTGATTAATCACTCTGGTGTTTAGTGATACTGAGCACCCTTCTATGTACTTGATGTTCATTTGGATGTCTTTGGAAATAGTTCTATTCAGATCCTTTGCCCATTTAAAAACAATTGTTAATTGAAATAACTTGACTTATAACCCATGAATAGGTTTCAGTTGCACAGCAATAAATCTCTCTCTCTCCTCTCTCTCTCTCTCTCTCTCTCTCTATATATATATATATATATATATATATATATATCACATATCATATATATATATGTGATATATATATATATATCACATTATGTTTGCCACCAAAAGTTCAGTTACCATCTTTCATCATACAGTTGCTACCTCTTACCAAATTTACCCACCCTATCCCCTCTGGCAACCACCATTCTGTTCTTATGTCTGAGAGTTTGTTTCTGTCCTGTTTTGTTTGTTCATTAGTTTTGTTTCTTTATCTTACACATATAAGTGAAATTGTATGATGTTTCTCTATCTCCACTTGACTTATTTCACTTAGTATGAAACTCTCAGGATTTCATTTTTTTTAGCTGAATAAGTATTCCATCATGTATATGTGACACATTTTCTTTATCCAATAATCCATCATTGGACACTTAGTTTAGATCCAGTTCTCACCTTGGTCTATTTTTTAAATCATATTGTTTGTTTTTAATTGAGCTATGTGAGTTCTTTATCTAATTTGGATATTAACCCTTTATGAGATATATGATTTACAAATACTTTCATAGGTTGCCTTCTTTTGCTGAGCAAAAGCTTTTGGTAGCAAATCTAAAAAATCATCACCAAGTCTCATGTTTAGTTTCATGGTTTAATGTTCAAATCTTTAATCCATTTTTAGTTAACTTTTGTGTGTGATATAAGATAGTGGTCTAGTTTAATTCTTTTGCATGACTATTGCTTTCTCAACACTGTTTATTGACAAGATTATTTTTTCCTTATTATGTATTCTCAGTTCCTTTGTCATAAATTAGTTCACCATATATGCATGGATGAATTAATTATTTCTGGGCTCTTATTCTATTTCATTGAACTATGGGTCTGCTTTTATGCCAGTACCATATTGTTTTGATTAATATAGCTCTATAAAGCTATAGAGTTCTATAGTTTGAAACTAGAAAGTGTGATGCCTCTAGTTTTGTACTATTTTCTCAAGATAGTTTTGGTTATTTGCAATTTTTGGTGTTTTCATACAAATGTTAGGATTGTCCTGTTTCTGTGAAAAATGTATTTTGAATTTTGATGGGGATTGTGTTAAATCTATAGGTTGCCTTGGGTAGTCTAGACATTTTATAATACTAATTCTTCCAGTTTATGAGTATGGAACATATTTCCATTTATTTGTATCATCTCAATTTCATCATCAGTGTCTTACAGCTTTCAATGTACATGTATTTTACATTCTCAATTACATTTATTACTAGACATTTTAGTCTTTTTGGTGCTATTGTAAATGGAGTTGTTTTCTTGATTTATTTTTTTATAGAAAGTTTAGGAAAATGCTTTTATTCTGTTAGGAGTTGGAAAAATTTACTGGTACATTAAAAAAAACTTAATTAGCTGGGGAGAAGAGAGGAACCGAGCACCACCCAAGAGAACTGGTGGTTCTTCTGGGAGGGAATGTGGGCACAACATGGAGAAAGAGCACAGTGGCCTAGAGTCAGACCCTGCATCTAGTTGAGACAGCTTAAGCTAATTTCTGAAGTAGCTAAGTGCCTCAGTCATGTTGGTTTCTCTTTCTGTTAGTTTATTATTAGTGTATATAAATGGCCATGATATTTGTATATTGATTTTGTATCCTACAACTTTATTGAACATATTTAATAGTTCTAACAGTGTGTGTGTGTGTGTGTGTGTGTGTGTGTGGTCTTTCGGGCTTTCTATATATATCAAGTCCTTTGCAAATAGAGTCAATTTCACTTTTTCTATTTTGATTTGGATGTCTTATTTTTTCTTGTCTAATTGCTCTTGCTAGGACTTTCACTACCATGTTGAATAGATGTGGTGAGAGTGAGTACCCTACCTAGTCTTATTCCTGATCTTAGAGGAAAAGCTTTCAACTTTTCACCGTTGAGTATTGTGTTAGCTGTGGGATCGTTACATATAAACTTTATTCAGCTGAGGTTCATTCCTTCTGTACTTGGTTCATTGACACTTTCTAATCACATAATGATCTTTGCCACTTCATTTTTCTTTAAGAATAATAACGACTTATACTAGCTAGTCCTTATATATAAAACTCTTTTAGTTACCTTACATGAGTGAAATCATATATTTTATATTTAGATATATAAATTGAGCACCAAGAACTGTGTACCTGAGTTAGAATTTATATGCTCTACTCCATTTTTTCCATTAATCATTTTTCGCCTTCTTCATTTTAAAAATAAACCATTTATCTTTGTTTTTCCATGTGGGAAAAAAGGCTCCCAAAATCTGGGAGGGAAAAGTGCATAGACTTTGGGGCAGGGAAATAATGGCAAAGGAGAAGGATGGGTCTTCTAAGAAAGGGAGAGTACGAGGTCAATAACAGATAAAATTCATCCTGTAAAAAAAATAGCAATAAAGTAGAGAAGATAGAAATCCCTTCTGCCCTGCAGGGCCCCTCCAGTTTCTCACACATTTCTTTTTTCCTCTCTTCAATTTTAAAAATTGAAGTAATACTGATTTATAACATTATAATAGGTATCAGTTATATAGCCTTTAAAATCAACATCTGCATATAACATCTTATGTTTACCTCCAGAATTCTAGTTTCCATCCTGCGCATAATCTATTTTTTGTCCATTGTCTTCTGGATTCTTTTCATAAGATGGTGAAGTAACTTAAGCCACTCTTGGTTGCTTTTAGACTTTTATATGGAGAGTATCTCAATCTAGTATTAGTATCTACTGCAACCTAACAAATCATCCTAAAACTTAGTAAGTTAAAACAATACATGTTTCCCTCACAATTTCTGTGGGTCAGGTATCTGAATGCAGCTTAACTGGCTGTCTCTGACTTGAGGTCTTTTATAAAAGTGCAAGGAAGCTGTGGGTCAGAGCTGGTCCAGCAGAAGGCTGCTGGGAAAGGACTTGTTGGAAGGTCTCATTTACTTGCCACAAGGATCTCTCAAAAGACAGCTGATTTATTTCTCAGGTGAGCAGTCCAGGAGTTCCCAAATGGAAACTATAGTTATTGTGTAGCCTGATCTTAGACACAATAGACCATCACCTCTGCCAAACTCTATTCACTGGAAGAGTCAATACATACATTCCACTCAAAGGGAAAAAACTGATGACTGTGAACAACTGGAGACAAGAATCATCAGGCGGGCGTCATGAAGGCTGCCTACCAATTAGCAGCTGTACTTTATATTAAAATCATCACCTTGTCTTAGGTTTCCATTAGTAAAGATTTTAAAAGATGACTATTGCAAAAATGATACAAAATTCCAGAGAAATAATTATAAAAATGCAAGTAAATTTTAAATATCTCATTGGTGTTTACTAATGGTTAGCTGGTGACAAAGCAAAGATCTGCTTCTTACCCTTGTAGTTTTTTATACATTTTCTTCTAAGTCTCATTTCATGTTTGTTTTATTTCATATGCCACAGCATAAAATTTCAAAACAGATGGTGTTACACCTGTTATAGTTATCTGTATAGTTATCTGTTATAGTATCTTCTAAAAGAAGGCTAGAAACCATCTATTTCTAAAGAGAACTCTGACAGTGAATGGTGAAATTGTCACTAGCAATCTGCTGAGAAATTAAATAAAAAAAGCTCTTTGTGTGAAATTTAATTCTAGAGGGGATGAGTCAGAATTGCTTCAAATTGTGATTTGCATTTTTTCCTAGAAAAAAAATATCTTTTCTAGCATTAGTGTTGATTTTGTGCGCATAAATCAATACACGCGGTTGAGTCCATGCAGTGGGGTACAGAAAGAAGAGCATACAGCCCAAGTGACCTGGGTCCTAAAGGGTAGATTTGAAAGTGCATTTATGTCTTCACTGTCTTTAGTCACAGTGCAAACAGCTATACGGTCTACATTGACTGGAGGTAATATGATTTACTTAGCCATTCTTCATGGAACGCTTGGCTATGTTCAAGTTTTTCCTTATAGACAGTGGCATCCTCATGTATAAGGCTTTTTAAAAAATTCCAAGTATTTCCTTAGGACAGATCCTCACGAGTCAGGAAAGTGACAAAGGGACTATATCTGAACTGGCCTGCAGGCCGAAGAGCAAAAAGTCAGGATAGTTCAAAACCATATCCAGTGGTAAAATAGAAACACACAGCTATGCAGCCAGGACAGTCAATGCAGCAAAATGGAGGGCCCAGCAGGGACAGCAAAATCCAGGGTCAATGCAACAGATGGGAGAGACAAAAGAGAAGAAACTGAGTATTTGGAATTAAAGATACCTGTTGGAATTTAAATCCTTGAGTTGTGGCCATATAGACTTGATTTGGGGATGAGCTTTAATGGGTTCTAAACCATCTCAGATCTCAATTCCATTTCTCTTGCAAAAGGCACTAATGATGAACAGCTAGTGAATCAGTGAATTATTTTATCATTAACAGGCTAGCAAAAGGATATTACCATTCTTAAATTTCTAACTGATGAGACATAAATTGATGTCTAAAGGCTGTTGTAATTGGCATGATGAATCCTCAAAACCTAGCAGTATTTGGAACACTTATTTAATAAATTATTAGGGAAAAGAAATATATTTCTTTGCAGACTATTTACATTTCCTCATGTGCATATCCATTGAGATGCTTTCCCCCCTACTTATGAGAAAAGCAATTTCAAGACAATGAACTGTAATTAATGGAGTCTATGTCTTAAAACAGAGTTAAGCGGTTCTCCTGACCTTTGTGGTTCAGATTCACAAGCGCTTCCCCAGCATGGTGGCTCTTTCTGTGGAGACTGAGCTCTTTATTAGCTCCTAAGGAGAGGCTGTGAGCTCTGAACGAACTCAAATTTTCCCAAGACTTAGACCTAGTTTAGACTTAGAAATAGCTGACAGTTATCCATAACAAAAAAACCTTACCATTTATTATTTTTAATCTGCACAATTCTTTTTTTTTTTTAAAGATTTATTTATTTATACATACAGCTGGGGTACAGGCCAGAGGTGTGGGGCGGCGAGAGGGTTCACCAGAGACAGAGCGGGGAGCAGAACAGGCAGATCAGAAATACACTGCTGAGCGGAGCAGCGGGCGAGGCAGGAGAGGTCTGCCACACCATGTGGGATTCTCCCTGGCCGGGCGTCGAACTCGCATCGCTGCTGCGGACAGCTCCACAGCGCAGCGCTTAACCGCTGCGCCACCAGGGAGGCCCTAATCTGCACAATTCTTAATTACTTAAAGGATTAAAAAATCATGAATATATTTTCATCGGGACAGTTATCACCACCTTAATTTAGGACTTATAAGCTCTTATTTGAAATTCTGTAACACTGGTCTGTATATTTCCAGTTGGAAGGAGGAAGACTTTTTCAGTATTTCATCCTCAATTTTGTAAAATGCATGTGTGATCTCACTTTCCAGATTAAAGTTTTAAAGCTCCCTATTAGATGTAATTATAAGGTACCAAAGGTCTCAAACTAACAGTGCTTTCTTCTCTAAAAATCTAGTTGTGCAATTTCTAAATGGGAGTCAGTAGCAATCAGTCAAATGTGGTTATTCAAACCTTCAAATTAGCTAGTACAAACTGTGATGTGCTGCAAGTTTAAAATACACACCAAATATTGAAGATTTAGTATGAAAAAAGTTAAGTATCCCATTAATAATTATATCATTTACATGCTGAAATATTTTCAACAAAATTGTAATTAATTTCATCTGCTTACTTTTACCTGTTAAAAAATGGCTAGTAGAAAATTTAAAATCATTATTATTGGCTCACATTATATTTCTACTGGACAGAGTTGATCTAGATTTCTATCGATACTATTCAGTATTTCTACTAGTTAACTCAACTACAGAAAGTCTTCCCCCTTCAAACCTGGAGAATTAACTACACTCTTGTGGAAAAGATAGTTTTGTCTCACAGAGGCTCCAGGAAATGAGTTTATTGGGAAGAGTGAGGAGCTGCAAGCAGGGATGACACAAATTTGCTTCTCTCTTTTCACTTCTGCCTCTTGGTCCTCATGGCCACACACACTTCACTGACGTGGATAAGCGTCTCCTCCCGCCTTCCTATTTCTAGGCGAGCTACTTCTTGCGTTATAGGGAGGGTCTTCACCTGGAGTCTCTGTGTCCCTAAGAGGGTCATGGATATGATTCAGGCAGTCCAAGTGTGCATGACAAGATATAAAACAATTAATACGCACATATTAAAAAGGGACAGTGATTTTTTTTCATTTATGGCATTTATGGTACTTAAAATTCTTTCCAAATAAATTTTAAGTCTTTAAAAAAATTAACTGTGTTCAAGTAAGTAACTATCAGTACATATTGATATAGACAGTATGATGGTAGCAGACAATTACAAGTTTTGGAATCACTGGGCTGGCTGAAGCCTTCCCTCTGCCTGCTTAGGCCACGACACTCGCAGGTGAGAACCTAGGTAGAATTCCATGATGCCTCTTAGATCCCTCTGCTATTATCACTAGAATTCATTTGGGTCCACTTCTGAGTAATTTGAGGTAGGTTAGGAACATTTTTAAAGATGAGTTAACTATAAAAATTGTTAGTTTTTCAACTTTTTAAGTAAAAATTACTAAAAAATGAAAGTCAAGGAATGAAAGCAAATAGGGATAATGTAATAACTTTATATCAATAAAACAAAATATGAATGGAGATTTTCCAGGACGTTATAAATTATTAAAAAAAATGAAGGCATGTTAAAAAGCCTGAATAAAATGATCATTTGAAAAATGCTGTAATCAAAACATCTTGCTCAAAAAGTTATCAGGCATTTTCTGGCGATCTATCAAGGGATCAATGAGCAGGTATTATAGCTGTTATTTAGGACACAGGAAAAAAAGGAACACTTTCTGAAGTTTTTTTTTTTTTAAAGATTTATTTTTATTTCTTTATGCATACAAGATCTGGGGTGTAGGCCAGAGGTGGGCGTAGTGTGGTGGTGAGAGGATCCACCAGAGACAGAGTGGGGAGCTGAACAGGTGGAGTGACTGAAATACACTGCTGCGTGGAGTAGTGGGTGAGACAGGAGAGGTCTGTTGCGCCACTGGGTCAGCTCTCTGGCTGGGATCACTCATGCTGCAGTGGCTGGCTTCATAGGGCTGAGACTAACCCCTGCGCCACCAGGAAGGGCCTCTGAAGTATTTTGCCAGTATAGTCTAATAGGTACCCAAACTAGGCAAGTTACACAAAATTACCAAGTTGAAATCCAACAGTGAATTAAGATAATACATTATGATAAAACAGGATTTAATGATAAGAATGCATAGAATACTGATTAGTTTGGAATTCTGAAAGTAATTTAGCACTTAAATAAGAACAAAAAAACTCTAGGGAAGAAAAGTAATGTTTTAATTTTAATGCAAGCTATAATAACATTTCATAGAAATGTTTTTAATTTTTCATTATAAAATAAAAGAACAAGTGCTATTTTCATGACACTTCTGGCCGCCCTAACAAATCAATAGGAACAGAATAAAGATTAAAAGGCTTATGTATTGGCAGAGGGAAAAACTGCAGTGTGAATATGACAATTTACAACATGAAGCTGAAATAATTGAAAAGCTATTCGAAAAGCTATTAAAGAGTTCAACAAGGTGACTGGATATAAGACAAAAGAGCACTGTCACATATAAACAATAGACCTATTAGAAAATATAATAAAAGATCTCATTCAACATCAAACAAAAAATGTGAAATACCAAGCAATAAACTCAGCAAAAAATAAGCAATATTAGTACCACTAAGATGAAGTCTCACTGAAAGACATAAAAGGTCAGAATAATGGGGGACACATCAAGTCTTTGGATAGAATCAATGTTGTAAAGATATCACTCTCCTTAAACCGCAAATTTAAAACCCCAAGACAATTTTTAAAAGAGAACTTGATAAACTCAAGCTCATTAAAAAAAAAAAAAAGCTCAGCAAGGGTCAAGACATTTTTGAGAGACTATAATGGGGTACTCTGCAGCTATCAACACATACAGTATAAACTACAGTAATTAAAAACACAGGGCACAGGAATGGACAAGACATCAAAGGAACAAAAAAATTCCAAAAGCAGAATTATATATATTTACACAAAGATTAGATTTAAAATTGGTGGAGAAAAGCTATTCTTTTAAAAATAGGAAATGATATAGCAATTGGTTAGTCATTTAGTGAAAAAATTAGATGCTTAACACACACATTTGAATAATAAGTATATGAAAACTTGCTCATACCTCACTAGTAAACAGGACATGAAATTAAAAATAATTTTGTAGAGCAGACTAATAAAATATGCAAAATATGCAGTTTTTGAAGGTAAAAATAGACAGGTTGGGGGCAGGGGTCAACTTGACATCTTCCTCCGCCCCACCCCCACCCCCGCCCCCAGCAAAAAGAGCATGACTTTTGACCTAAATAGTATTTCACATTTCTTTTCTTGGGATCTACCACAGTTGGAAATACACTGCAGTACTAATTGCAATTGCAAAAATTGGGAACAATTCAGATGTTCATTGTTAGGTAATGTTTAAAGAAATTCTTGTGTATTTGTATGATGTTAACTGTTAAAATGATAGTGTAGCAGATCTACAAGTATTGATATGGAAAAATTTGTAAGACATATTAAACACAAAATCAAGTGTCAAAATATAATTCTATCCCACCCTACTGTGTGTGCACAAGCTTTTATTGCTCAGGGAAATGCCCTGAATGAACATACCAAAATGTAAACAGTGGTTGTCTTTGGGAAGGGGAACGGAAACACGGGAGATGGAGGTGGAGAGAAAGGGCTCACGGCAGGGGCTGAGGGTAAAGGTGAGCTGTGACTTTTTTTCGGTTGCTTAATTTATATTTAAATTCTGAAAGAATATGTTCATTTTTATTAAAGTCTTTAAAAAAGTTTTTCCACTTAAGAAGAAGAAAAAAGTTTCTCTAGAACAAGGGCTGCTTGTTAGAAATAGCTTCCTCATTTCTATTTTATTCTAAGTAGTTCCGGGGCCTTCAATTTTTATCCATTTTACGTATTTGGATTTCCCAAAGATTTTATTTCAACACTAGAGTAGCATAAAAGACTAGAACATTTCTAAAGTTCTTTTGAACACTAACAATCTATAAATGAGTCCCTAAATCGTGTCATGTGTGATTAGCAGCCAGGAATATTTTAACCTTAGGTTTCCCGTTCCACTCATATAAGGTTCAGGAAGACAAATACATTTGTATATTAACAATATATAAGTATTAAAATGTATTGTGAAAAAAAAACCTATGCATAAAAGGTTAAATAGCAAAAACTAAAAAGTAATTGGTTTCTCTTACCATTCTACCTCCCACCACCAGTTGCTATGTAAAGTCATACTCTAGTTCTAGGGGCCAAACACAGACTGTTTATTACCAATGCTACCATTATTTTAAAAAATGGTGACAAACATACTCATGGTACATGAGGGGAAAAGTATAAAACCTGAGAACAGTGAGATTTTGATACCGCAAATTTATATAAAATTGATATAATCCTTAATGACCAGCTCAATTGTGACTTTATTGCAGGGCAATCAGGCATACATCGTAAAACTTCAAGAGACAGAAGTTAGCATTGCTTCTCCACAGTGCAACAAAGTTTTTTTTTTTTTTAATTTAAGAACTGTTTTTTCCAGTGTTACTGGAAATGCCCCCAGTTTATTTCAATTCTCTGTCCCATCCCAGTCAAAACCCCATTTTGCTTTATGTTTACTATGCTTAGGTTATTAAAAGATAATGTCACAGATGGCCAGGGTCCTACATCCTTGTCTTTTTGCCTTGTAAAAATGACCGAATATAACTTTTAGGTGAATGATTAAGCAATACATACTCTTTTTCTTTTCATTGACATTTTAATAGAAAGATTATAAAGTACTATATTACATAATGTATTTCAAATTGTTTTTGCAATGGAAATTAAAAAAAATAGCTTTACAAAATAAAAGGATGCTAAAAGCAAATTACAAATGGAGTAAAGACATTAAAATAAGAAATCCTAAAAAAGTTTGGCTAAATGTAATTACATTCTCGGACTAGAAGTTTTCAAAAGGAGCTAAATCCAGAGGCAATCAGGAAAAAAACTGTTAAGTTTGACTATATAAAAATGTAAAAATTAAATACAGTAAAAAAAATTAAATCACAAAATATGTCTAAAGATGAGCAACAAAACTGGAAAAAAACATGTAACTATGACTAAAGGCTCTTTAATTTACAAAAAATTCATACATATTAATAAAAAACAATCCAAATGAAAAATTAATAAAAGATAGGAATAGTACGTTTAAAGGAGAAAAATTATTTAAAAAAGACCAAACACATAAAAATATGCTCAAATCACATTCAAAATTAAGCAACACAAATAAGAAGATACAATTTTTTCAGATGTGAGATACCAAAAATTAAAATGCTTGAGATGCCCAGAGGTTGGGAGGGTGGGGTGAAGGGAAATATTCATACTCATCACAGCACAGAATAGTTGAAAGTACAAAAAAACTGAAGTAGTCCAAAAAGTCAACCAATGGGGAACTGGTTAAATTGCAGCATACTCAGAAGATGGAATAAAGTGGGACTTTAAGTGAAACGAGGTAGGCCTATATATGTGTTTATCGACATACAAAGGTCTTTGAGTAAAAAAGGATATGCTTTTAAAAAAAGGATACAGTAAGTAAAAAAAGGGAGATGTATTGAATAATGCATCAATGAGGGAGAAAACTATTATTAGGGTATACTGCAATTTCTTTCTGTCCTCCAAAGCTGTATTTATTGTTAGATCGATGAGTAAGAGACAGGGAAGGGGATGGAAGACTAAATCAGTTTTCACCATTCTATGTACTGTTTATGCTTTTAGCCTTAAACATTTAACATTATTCATTTTGATTATACATTTTAGAAGTGATTAAATAAACAGGTAAACAGACTAACTCAGTCATTGTTTACTTAGTATCTATATTAAAAAAGCACAGTAACTATTTTTTACACACAAATACACTTTAAACCACACACACACATTAAACCAAAACATACAAACTAAGAAAAATGACAACACAACCAAATATCTACCTACCTACACAAACACACACACACATCCTGACTGACATTAAGCATGGTGGAAAGTCTACTTTCTCTATATCAACTATTACTATACAATATAAATACACAGTTACTATAGCCAAAGATCTCAAAAAAAACTTCATTAACATTTATTAATTTTGTTTAAAAGTTTTCATTTCACGTGGTGATATAAGATGATGGGTACAAAATATTAGTGAATATAGAAATAAATTCCAAGTGTCTCATTCAACTACATGATTTTTTTGTCCTTGGTACAACCTCACAGTTATGTTTCAGCAGCTGATCTTCTAATTAGGCCACCAAAATAAGCAGTGATTGTTTTTAATTTATTATTAAGAAAGTTTTGTTCTATTTCTACTTGTCCTCCAGGTCCAGCTAAGGATGCCACCTAAAAAAGGAACAAAAGAAATTCACACACATGTAAGCTTGATTTCAAAAAGAATCTTTCCTTCATATGCTAACATTTTTTTTATATTCTTTATGAAATAGGAAGACTAGTTCTTATTTAAGTCCTTCAAATAATGAGGCATCTCCTGTATTAACTTTTACTTTCCATGTAGGTCTTAGACAATACTTAGTGGCGGAAATACTTTTTTTTCAGACACTTTTGATTATTATAGGTAAGACCATGGTACTATGCTATTGTACAGGAGCTAATCTCTTCAATTCCAGAAACTAAAAAAAACTCAAGGAGAAAATGAACCTATCTTTCCCAAATACAAGATATATATTTGGTCATTTGGATGACCAAAGTGTATTTCTCATGCATATTTGGTCTTCATCCATAACTCCTGGCTCACAGCCCCACATCCCCTGTAACTTTTTGAGTGCTGAGGTGACATTTTAGGAAGCACTTAAGGATGGGCCTGGTTAAAATTTTGTTCTCACTCTCCTGACCCCCTGGTAGGGAAAAGGAGCTGAAGGTTGAATAAACTGCCAATGACTAATGAGTTAATCAATCATGCCTATGTAATGAAGCCTCCATCAAGACTCCCCAAAGAAACCCCTCAGATAGTTTCTGGGTTAACACATGGAAGACAGGGTAAGTGGCATGGCTTCAGGAGGGCTTGGAAATTCTTCACCCCTCTCCCCAGACCTTGCCCTATGCACTTCTTCCACTGATGGGTCCTGAATATCCTTTGCAATAAATTGGTAATTTAGTGAGTAAATAAAGGTTTGAGTTCTGAGTCATTCTAGCAAATTAATTGAAACTGAGAAAGGTGTCTTGGGGACCTCTGATCTAAAGTTGGTTGTTGAGAACACAGGTGACAGCCTGGCTGTCTGATTGGCTTCTGAAGTGGACAGTGGTCTTGGGAGACCAAGCCTTTGTGGAATCCAAAACTATCTTGGGATGGGCAGTGTCAGAATTGAGTTCTCTAATACCTTGCTGGTGTCTGAGAACGGCTTGTTGGTGGGGGAAGCCTATGAATATTCATGTTGGATAATAAGCTGAAGAAATAAGTACGCAAAAGCATTGTGTATTTGACCAGTGTATCTAGTTTTTCAGTGAATTCTGTATGAAGTAAGATATTAAATGAAGTATTTATCTTGTTTTTTTAAACAAGTAATTATTTAAAGAAAGTGAGACTGGCAAGCTGACATTTTCTTTGGGGTTGGGGGAGAGGCAAGTTGGGGAGTAAAAGGGGAGGGCAAAGTAGAGGAGAGAACAGGTTAAGAGAACAGAGTCAGAGGTCAAACACCAGTGAAAACTCTGCTGGACTAGTCCTAGCAGAAACAGTCAGAGGCAAATTTTATTACCAGTCCCACCACTAATTTCATGCACCAATTAAAAGAGCCTTAAAGATAGGCACTGGCTTTCAAGATCTGAAAAATAAAAATACCATTGTCTCCCTAAAAAAGGGCATTCTGAAGAAAAAGTTTTCTAAAATTTACTTGGAAAAAATTGAAAGCAATATAAAAATGGATGGCTATAATTTTTTTTTTAATATAAGCCACACATAGAATTATACTGAAATACATCTATGAAAAAGTAGTATAGTTTTTTACTCTTTTCCTCCATTTTCTAGATGATGGTCTTTTTTAAGATAAAAAGCAATGAAGATATGATGACATGGGAGTTTTTGAAGTCAATTACAAAAGTCAAATTATTTTATTCTATAACTATCTTCAACGCTACCTCAGGCTCTCACAGATATTATTTTATCTTTTTTCAAACATTTACTTGTTGATCAAAATACATGTGATGTTTAAAATTAAAAGCTCATCTACAAAGTGTTTTAGGAGGTGGCTACCAATCAGTTCACTAATGTTTGCCTTTTATCTGTTATCAGAACAGGATATCAGGAATGTAAAGACTGTTCTTAAATAAAACACAATATACCCAAGAATCTGTAAGCCACTGGCTGTTAGCGCTATATGTAGGTAGTAATATATGTGATATCCTTCTATTTTCTGCCAATATCAGTCACTGAAAATTTACTCAGAGAAATGAAAGAAATATAATAAGCTTATATTTAGAAGTATCTGTGCCTTCCCAATTTGACTTATGAAGCCATTTTCATAGTTCCTCTGGAGAAAAATATATGCAGTACAAGAACAATAATATGATACTGCTCTAACTGTTCAGGGGCAAACTTTCCAAGAGAAAAACTGGCTAATAAAGATTAAAAGTTAACCAAATCTGTACTCTTAATAGCAATCTATGATTAAGCTATAGATTTCACAAAGAACAGAGTTGGTCTAGAAACCTGGGTTGCTACAAGAGATAAGAGAATACCTGTGGCAGATAAAGCTCAGCAGCTAGTGGCTTTTGCCTTGTAGTAAATTTTTAGCCTTCTACTGCCTTTATTACCAATTAGGAATGAACAAAACTGATTTAGCAGAACTCCTTGCGTTTTCCTTTGCTTCATTAGCCACCTGAATTTCTATTCACTGCTTCCATTCTCATGGTGGTCTAACTATGTGATAAGAGATGAGTCTGTTGTTTTTTTGGTAATGAATACACTGTTAGCGCAAGATAGTAAGGCACCAACTCTGGCATTATGAGGCAGGACAAGCAGGTAAATCACTAAGCTTCTCTAGTTCAAATGTCAGTAAAATCATGCTGATAACCTGACTTGCTTACTCCAAAGCTGTTAAGATGATCAAATTCAGGGAAACTTAGAAACTTTAAGTATGTCATTTTGACAAGACACATTTATTAAGTTCCTATGTTGTATATAAATGCAGGGCTCTGTTCCTTTAGTAGTAGAATGTACTTTTGAGTTATCTGAATTTTTAAAGACTGGGTATTTTCAGGTTAAGCAGTTTTAGAGTTTGTTATTCATACAAGTACTGTGTACCATAAGTCCAAAACAGTTCTTAGGCTTCTTTCTACTCTCCTGTTTCTGGTGCCCAGAACTGCTGGAATGACTTTTATAATACTTACCCATGGTTATGGCTTTGGCTATGAAAGTGATGCTGTAAGACCAGATTTCCACTATGGAAATTTCACTTAGAATAGTAATGTAAGTCTTTTATCAATTTTACTATTTAGAAACCAGTAAGCCCCAATCTTCTATTTATTAAGTATGCAATTACTATAGCTAAAAAACAAAATACTTGCAAATAAAACCACACTTGTAGGCTTTTTGGGCATTCATTCAAAAACAAAAAAAAATAAGTGACTTTATTTATAGTCAAATTATTTTCTAAATAACTGTTATCAAATAGTTTCCATATTTATCAATAGTTTTAATTAGTCAAAGCATGTATTTTTCTACATGGCAAGTGTTAGAAATGTTAAAATCATGCTGATAAGTAAGTTTTCCCTTCCTTCTACCTATCAGATAGACCTATCCACCTAATAAAATAAAAAGTGTAATGACTTCTACAGTTAGAAACTTCTCCCTTCCTTTATATTGGAGTGGAATGTAAGAACTCAATGGATGCCTCATGAACCCAGGCAACTAAAAAGATACCTTGATTAAATCTAACATCAATTTCTATACTTAAAGATACAACTTAAAACAATTACAGGATAAGTTTTACCTATGGTATCAGGTTAATTTGTAGCTATTTTCCTGCATGATTGGGAAATAAAATAGGTGGGGTTTGGCCAAATTGTTAGTATGATGTCTGTCTGGGGGAAGTCATGGAGGGGTGGAATATGTCTACTAAACAAGTGCCAGAAATTAAAAGATGCTGGACTTCCTAGTTAATTATTTCAATCTTAGGGATTCGTTTCAAGATTTCCCTGTTTTCTGTACTGGTATGAACAGATTATAAAGAAAAGTAACTTAGTTTGTGCTGAAAAGTAAAAATGCTATTATTACTTTTCCCAAGTTAGCCATTTTAAGAGATCTGAGATTGAACAAAGATAAACCATGCAGTAGCCAGTCCTTCCACATTCATGCATCTGGTCTCAGTAGACAGGACTCATCCCATTCAAGATTCCACCCACAGGGATTTCATTTGTGATGGTGTCTGAAAATCACTGCTGTATAACTTCTTTGGGGGAAATTAACCATTTTTCTCTGCTCAGAGACTTCTACTTATATTACACATATTTACCACTTAAAAGTTTTTCATCGTTGAAAAACATGGTAGATACAAAGCCAATATTGGCCACAGTTCTGTGGTTATCAAAACAAAGGAATAAAGGAAAACAGCAAGATACAGGCATCAAGTAGATAAAATCTGGGCTCTCTGAATTGAATCTAATTAGTTTGTAAGTTTCAATACTAATTTCAGAGTGAGCGATACCTTCTTTTCAAAGAGCCTATTACAAAAAGATTTTCCAAATTATTCAGTTCTTGAGTTTCATGGTGAGAATCCAGATAAAAAGGGATACAGGTTGAGGAGTAACTCCAAACAGAAAAAGGGAGTAAGAGATCAAAATAATAGGGTCCTAGAAAAACAATTTACTAGACCAGAAAACAATCAGCCCCATCTCCTGAATGGCAAACTTGTAAGAAAAGTGGTATTAGTATTTTTATTCAGTTTAGCTTCCCTAATGAATTTAAAATAATAGACTCATAAACTTTTGAGAATCCAACCCAAGTAAGTGTAGTAAGTTCAGGCGGTTGTGACATTCTAAATAAACATTCTATAACAAAAAAGCAAACCTCTCTGTAACTTAGCTCTCTTTCAATCTTACAGAACTATCTCTTCTGTCATTTTAAAAATCCTACATATGTACAAATTTCCTTCATTTTTAAAAGAAAAATTGATCTTCTATTTTAATTTTATCCAAATTTAGTATCAACCAATACAATGCACTTGAAATCCTTCCTTTTTGGCTTTTATTAATCTCTAGTGTCATTACTCCCTCTAGAGGTAGGGGATGTGAATGAACTGGCTTAATCTGGGAGTCTAGGATGCAGATCTGAGTCACATAAACAGCAAATATTAGGTTTAAATAGCATATTTAATCTGAAAATTGCATGGAGCAAAGAGATAGTGCTTTTGATTTGGGAGGTCTAATGTTAGTCACAATGGTTCATAAACATGACAGGCAACAAGCCCTGGTTTTCTTTCTTTCTATTTGGTCTACATTTACAGTAATACAGAAAGTGTACTGCTGTGAGAAGCTGAGAAATAGGTAGAAACTAACCTCTGCAACTGTTTTCTTATTCTTCCCTCTCCAAGCCCCCAGAATAGAGAAGTTAAACCTTAAGGTTGAAGAGTAGTCTTCAGATACTGCTTTTATCTAGCACCTCCCCAAAGGGGAGGGTATGTCCTGAGACAGTCTTTTGTGATAATTAACTGGGTTTACTACCCCAAAGCATACCCACCTTTGCTGCTTGAGTTTATCCCTGATGTTAACACAGGTTACACATTAAATTGACCCAGAGTTCTGAAAAACTAGTTAGATCAATTTCTGAAGTGGAGCTTGGATGATCAGTTTTCACATGTCCCTAGTGATTCTAAAATGCAACCAGGGTTGATACTGGATTCTGGCCTAGCCTTTCTCCTTTTGCATTACTTAAGGATAGCCAATATCCAGTAAGACAAGGTAAGTGACGATCATGAGTATGTCATGGAAGAAAAAAAAAAACTGGATTATAAATTATAAGAAATGCAGAAAGGATAAAGGAAGAATTTAAAATTCTTATAATAATATACAATGAGATGTTATTAGAATACAAAAGAAAATAAAAACACAGAAATATTAAGTATATAGAATATAATCATTTCACTGAAAGGCAGTACTAGTAGATGGGATAGACAATAAAATGTTTATACCTAAGGAATACACTAGTTGGAAGAACAATTGAGATAATCTCCCGGAAGGAGAAAGAAGAGACAAAAGACCAGAAAATATAATTATGGAAGACTAACATCCAAATAACAGACATCCAAGAAAAAGAAAAAAAAAAAAAAGAAAAGAAAAGATGAGAACATAGTTGAAGAAATAAATTCTCCAGGATAAAAAATGAGGGCAAATCTCAGAATGATAAAGCCAGTTCTCAAAGTATCAAACAGAAAAGAAAAGCCCATATCCAGCAAAAATAAACCAAAATTTAGAGTCAGAAAAACTAAAGGCTTTCAACAGATTGCCTAGTGTAAAGCAAAAAACCATAAAACATTTATAGAAATATCAACAAAAGCATGAAATAAAGACACCATCATATACTAGGTAGTTACATCAGTTTGAACTATACTAAGGAAAAAAATATGATTAATCACGTTTTATGGTTAAGAATAGAATAAGGACATCTGAATGTTAGTCAAGTGTTCTATATCCTAAGACTATAGTTAAAATTGTTCTTGGACAAATTAAGGTTTTATCTGTCTGCATATTTTTTCAGTGTTATTTTTAATAACATCAAAAACGTTTCTTCTCCAAATAGGTTTTAAGGAGGACAAATCTTCACTAGTTTAGGTATGGAGCATTTGAAACACAACACATTCAATCATCCTTTCAATACATGTAATTAAAAACGTAAAGTGCCCTATTTATAGATACATGTCTGCTGAGAACTGTGGAGGTGAATTATAAATAGGGATAGAAATAGGGACAATGAAATAGGGATAGATTAAATATCAAGCATTCCCAGTTTCCAAGTGGCCAAAAAACCAAGGACTTCTCATAAAACATTCTTAACTAAATAGCGTGCGTCTTTTTCTGCCCATTCTTTGTAACGGTGATGCCAGAGGCTCATCTATATTCTTGAGTAATGGCTTACCTGGTCAATGTCAGCATTTCTTGGCAGAAAATAAACAATATTGTTAGTGATCTTCTGGGAAAGTCTGAAAATTTCAAAGGTGGGCAGCAGTTAAGGAAACAATAACAAAAATAGCAGTTAATTTTTGATTAGAGGTATGTTCTTTACTTATAAATAACCCAAATGCATGCTGATATGCAGCAGTAAGGAGCAAACCTAAATCTTTTAATGGAACCCAGAAGAGAAATACATAGCAGATTTTGTAGCTCAGCAACATACTGTCCCTGATAGGTTAGAGGTTAGAAGTTAAACCTATTTATTAATTATCCTAGTGTTAGGCAGCCAAGAGTCAGAAACACTCTTTAGTCTACATTCTAAATTTATTTGTGGTATTATTTAAGAAATTTGGGTTTGCTTGAGCATCTTGGAAGAGTAACAGGGAAAATTTGAAGGCACACACAGAATTAGCGTAAATTAGTATGTGTTGAATAAAGGTCAAGTAAGGGATGGTGATGTAGTCCAGGGATGGGTCTTGAGCAAATTTCCATTTCTAGACAATGTCAAAAATTAACGCTTTCTAGTTCTTGTTCTGCAATGGGACAACTGGAGAGTAACCAAAGTAAACATGACTTCACATTTGCCATTACTTTTGGACATTAATTGCCACTTAATTTTTACATGTAATCTGCTTTAAATGCAAAAAAAAAAAAAAAAAACACCTGGAATATAACAGGAGCTATTAGTTAGCATTGCCTCCCCCCTCCTTTACAGTCTTTTTCTCTGAAATGCTCTCCCCCTTCCCCTCCTCCATAATCATTCTTTGAGTAAACTTTTAGAATTCCAAAGGATATCCATCAGGAGACATCATTGTTCTAATATCAAAGGTTTCTGCAGTTGCATAGTCTGGTCCTCCCCACGGTGGGCTGAGGAACACAACATCAGCCTTTAAATGAGAAGCCAGCAACAAGAAGTCTCCACAGATGAACTCTATCTTGTCTGCTATCCCATAAACTTCTGCATTATTGCGAGCAAGATCAATCTTAACTGGATCAATATCAATGGCAATCACTAAAAAGGGGAAAACAAAAACTGAATCAAGTAACAGTATTAGTTATAAGAATAGTTCAACTTCTGAACAATTTGCTTACCTTCTGTAAAAAAAAAAAAATACAGACTAACGGAGGAATGGGCACAGAGACAGACTAGTTAAATTTTTTAACTTAAAGATCCAGTTGTCTTGTACCAAGGAAATATGAATGAATGAAGGACCTAGCTTTCAAAGCTATTTTATTCAGTCAGCTTAATTAAAGCAAGTAGTGAAAGGTGCCACTTAGAGAACCAAATAGGTGCTTGGCACTGTGCTCTGTGAACAGTTTGAGCAGCAAATTCTTAGAAAGGTCACCAACTACATGGAAAGCCTATAATGCTAAGACTTCAGAAAGGACCAGTCTCCTTAAATAGAAGCAACCTCCCAAAAGGAAGACAGATTTGACAACTTCTACATAATACTAAAATAAAACACATTTTTAGAAACCTATATAACCAACTGATAAAGAAGAAATGTAAAAAATTCTGCTAACAATGTTTAATGAGTTATTTCAGGGAGAGGGAACAGATAACATTATATTTTCATTGAATGAACTTTCATTTAACTTACTGTAATTTCAATGTGCAGCGTAAACATACGTTAATTTTAGCTCACTCAGGTCCTGTAGTAAATTACTCAGGTGCGCCTGTATGTGCACCAGTATATTAATGGCAATATTTTATGTTTGGAAGGGCTAAGTGGAACCCTGATGCATGCAGAATGGTAGTCATGGAAACATTTACTTTCTAGAAAATGCTGGTTTCAGTATTTGTTAACATTTTTGAGAAATATTGCACTAGATAAATCATGTGAATCATGAGTATAAGAAAAAAATTCTATGTTCAAAATCATGCATTTACAATGTTATCTTTTCTGTTCAAAAATAAACATTTATTTTTATAAAAGATCCTTTTCAGCTGCTCAATGTGCTGTATTTATAATTCAGAGACAGATGGAAAGATATGCTGACAAAACCAAAAATTCAAAGGGATAAATGACTTTGAACATCAAATATAAACAGTTAATTCTCATGTTTTCACCTTCACTTGGAGGTCAAATTTGTTTTTAGGCCTAACAGATTGTAAGCACTCTATCACATACATGAAATGCTGCCAAATGTTAGATGGTATATAAAATTGCACTGTCACAGTAATAGTAGCCACTAGTGATGATTACCTTTAAATTGATAAAATTAAATTATTAAGATAATAAGTCATAATGCCACATTTCAAGTGTTCAACAGCCAGTGGCTAGTGGCTATCATACTGGATAGGCAGACAAAGACTATTTTCATCATCACAAGAAGTTCTATTGAGCAGCACTGATATTGCACTACTGAAATACCTACAAAGGGGGAAAAATCTTTTAACAACAAAAAATTATAAATCTCTGGGGATACTCTAACCATTTTTTTTGACTAAAAGGAGCGTGTATATATACACATAGTTGACTAAGTGGTTACATATGCAAGTGTGTATATAACATGCACATACACGCACGTTCACACACAATTAATTATATTTTGTTTTTAATTTTCGACTATACTGTGGTCAGCTCAAGCATACGAGGGCAACATAGATGACAAATATTAAAGTACCAATGAGCTATTCTGCTATGGGGAGCAGACACCACTATACTGAACATGTTTGAAGGTTCCTAAGCTTCCAGTTCCATGCTGCAAGGACAGAAGCCAGATCACCATGGTAGTGGAGAGACATAGTGTTTGCTGTGTGCCAACTTTTCTTTCCAGAGGCTAGGCTGACAATCTGTAAGAGTAAGTGGTCAAAAGAAGCTAAAAAGCTGTGAGAACATGGTAGAAGTAATCTCTTTTTGGCTTGGGGCCCACATTAGACATTTTCCTTTACCAGATGTATAAGATGTATACTAAGCTCCAGAAAGCCATGGCAATAGAGGTGTATTTGTAGAAATACAAATCTACCATACGGACTGTTTCCATAATATTTTGAGAAACTGTCCAGATTTGCGGCTTTATCAGAGAGAAGATATTTTTATTGTCATCTTACGATACAATGCTAAAATAAAGACAATTTTTATAACTTTGAGGAAAAATCTTTTTTTGGCAATAAACACTAATTTGAGTTTACAGGATAGGCAAAAGCAGAGAACCTTAAGAACAAATAGTAAAGTCTTGAAAAACAAGGATATAATTACTATTCTAGTACATGTGAAAATAGCTTCAATCTAGGTAGGCTATTAGCAGACCATAATAAAGTCAGCAAATGTCATGCTTGAAACAACAAAGTGATCGAATACAGGTGACAATCGATCAGCACTGGTTAAAAAAAAAAAGCAATGTTAGAATTAATCACTTTCTAGCTTCTGTAGCTTCTAGCTTTTCAAAGTCACATGCTTTCCCACTTAATATTAAAAACTTTGTATAAACAAATGTGATTTGGTTGCAGTTTGTTGAAAGAGAAACTATTATTAATATACATAATATAAAGACACTTAAAATGGTATCTTCAGAGTATGACTTAATAACTGAGATAATCTCTAAAATATCCCACCCATGCTATACATTAAGAAGGATTTATAAAGAACAGGGTATTAGAACCAAAAGACTGAGCAAAAATTCTGGTTTTATAATTCAGTCATGTTAATTTGGACAGACTATCCAGATTACTAAAGCTTTGTTTGCCCCGGGAAAGAGAGTACATACAATCTACTTGACACAGTTCCTAGTAGATAGTTATAATAATAAAGTTTTCTTTCCTGAGATTTCAAAGTTGAACAACCTCAAAGATGACCTAGTACTTAGAAGATTTTCTGAATTTTAGAAATTTTAAAGCTGAAAGGTATCACAAAGATTATCTCAACTTACTGTGTCCTTTAAATTAAGGATAAATGATGTCCCAAATCAGAAAGGTTCTGAATGGTAAACCTGGGACTCTGTGCACTGCTACTGTCCCTTTCTTTTAAAGAACAGGTTCCCATTTTAATACTTTTGATTTTATATAATGTTATAATCTTGGTTCCACCAAGCTGTGTCTGTCTAATCTTGGTTAAGTTACTCCATCAGTTTATTTTTCAGTTAATCTATGAAACAGAGATAGTAAAAGACACATTTTGCAAAACTGATGATTGAATAAATTAATACATATTAGGTACATATAATAGTATGTGGTACAAAGTGTTTGCTTAATATATACTATTTTAAATATTTGGTATTAAGTTATTAATTATATATTAAATCTCAACAAAGATAGGCTGAAGCAAAATGAAACATTTATTAAATAAGTTGAAAAAAAATTGGTCTCTTCCATTGACAGCTAATTACCTCTCTTTCCTGTCAAGGCAAATTGAATGGTATTCCCTCCAACTCCACAAAATGCATCCACTACAATGTCACATTTGAAGGTCTGACTGACCCGGCCAGCAATGTGTTCAGCAATCTTCTCAGGTGTAACTGAAAACCAGCCCTCTGTGAAAAGAAAGTATTTCTCTTAGAATAAGATGTTCAATTTCAAGAAACCAAGAAACAAACACAACAAACATCACTCCCATCACTACATACGACCTACTTAAAAAAAACCTCATTATCGCTTTCAAAAAAGTATGAATTACCTAGTTTAAAAAAAAATGTTCTATAAAGCTTTATAAAAATAAACTACTATTTCCAATCTCCAGAAAAACAATCACTTTTATTCGTGTCTGATTCTTTGGCAATATAATGTCCATAAATGAATACAATTCCAATTTCTCTGTCTGAGGCATTAACTACTGACAAGGGAAAATGGAAAGTTAGCTATTCTAATCTGCCAACTCTCCAAACTTCACTCAGTTCTACAATCATTTCATTCCTAATAAGGAAGCAATGAACCACATATGTAGTGGATACTTTGGAAAAATTCTCACATTACGCAAGTGTCAAGAAAAGCAAGGAGTTGAGAGCAAAAGAAGTACAGCAGGAATAGCAGAACCCTCACTATTTCCAGAAATGAGGCCCTGTGCCTCCAGGAGAGGATAGTATCCTCCTTTCCCAAGAGGGTATTTACATTTTTCAGAAAGATATTTCTCTGAACATAATGATGTACCAATTTTCCGTTTCTTTACCAAAACTTTAAACAGCTCCTCCTTGCTTTTGAAAGAACAAAAACACAAACTTTCTATAGAACTAGAAGCTCTTTTTCCAGTCTTACTGCTATTAACAAACGTCAATGTACTTTTCTCAATACACAACTTTTTGTAAATAATTCATAGACCCTCTGAATTTTTAACAGATCAAGAACTCCTGATTTTGAGTTAATTACTACCAATACTTAGGTAGCTCTGATATGAAAATAAGTATCAATTTGTAGGATCAAGGTAAGTAAATATCCAAAGTAAATGCAGAAGAACTGGAGAAAAAACTCTAATTTTAGTGTTAATTTATTAAATTTATTTTTCTGCACTACATATTTTTTCATCAGATGTCTTGATTAATCCATCAAATATTTTTGCTATCTATCCTAAGATGCTACAAATACAAACTAAATCCAAAAACTGAAGTTTAAAACACACAGATGTACCAAAATTGAGGGACAGTGTAGAAAACTGGTGACCGTCCCTTGAAAATGTCAGTGTTATGAAAGACAAAAAAGGCTGAGAACTAAGTACAATACATGACCCTATACTGGATGGAAAAAAATGCTATAAAGGACATGACTAGGAAAACTGGTGAAACCAGAATAAGGAGTGTAGAATGTTAAATTTATAATTTTAATATTGTTTTGTAAAAATATCTGTTTAAGAAAACATACACTGAAGTATTAGGAACAACTGCATTAGCAATACAAACAAGCAAAAACACATACAATCTACAGAAAATGAAAAAGAACATGTGGCAAATCTTAATAGCTGACTATGGGAAAGGGGATATGAAAATTTTGTATATTTTCTGTATGGTGCCTGCAATTTTTCTGTATAGTTGAAATCACTTCGAAACAAAGTAAAAAAAACAAACAAACATATACTTCACCTCTGTCCAACTTGATGCCATCATCAAATCTGGAGAAAAGCCTGTATCTCTGGGCCCAGTATTTTGCCAGTTCAGGAACAGCAGCTATCTCAGGAGGCAGACCATTTACCTTTTTGTTCTTGTTTTTCCTCTTCTTTTTCTTTTTAATTTCAGCTACAATATAAGATTATAAAGAATATAGAGCTCACTCTAAAAAAAGAAAATCAGAGTGAACTGATCTAAAAGTGCAGCCATATCAAATGATTACTGTGCTCCAGAACATGTACAGAGAACCAGGAGGGATAATGTAAACAGCAGTGACTTTAAGTTACAGTCTCCATTTTGTTATTTACTGGCTCCCTGAGCTTGTAAAGTGACTTGGGTTCTCTAAGCTCTTATTTTTAATTTCTCATTAGGAGTGAATGAATGAGTATTATTTAACCACCTACTTATTTCATAGGAATGTTAGGAGATAAGCAGAAATACCTTCATAGCTATAAAAGTTATTACTCTGGTTAGCTAAAGACAAGATTTAGTTGTTGAATTATAAAAATCTAAGTATTTCCCTTACCTGAAGATTGATAAAGCTCTCATTCTTTGTCACATCAGTCCTGAGAACCTAGCCACCAACTAGAAGGAGTCACTATCTCTATTTCATTCATTCAGAGACTGATTTTTTCTTTTTTACTTCCAATTTTTAGTAGTTTGATTATTTGGCTCGAGTTTTGAGCAGATCAGCAGCAGTAACTTAGCAAGATGAGTATGCTATATCAGCTAAGTGTAATGAGAAGATTGACACAGACACATAAAACTCTACTATATTTAAATAGTCCTCAAGGAAAGAACCATGTCTTAACATGGACATCAGGTCACTGCACCCAGCAAAAATGTCATCAAGAGCAAAATCCAGTCAGAGTTTCTTAAGAGAGGGGATCTGATATTTTGAGTGAGCAATTTTTTGTTGTGAAAAACAACACTGTAATCTAGAATACTAAATGCCAGCATTCCTGATGTCATTCTCACAACCAGTATCTTCCAAATACCTATAGGTATTTGGCAGAGAAGTAGGGTAGGTAAAATGAGATTTAGGAATCAGATCACTTGGGTACAGAGTCACAGCTACTATTTACTGCCTAAATGACCCTGGGCAAATTTCTTCATTTCTTTGAGCTTTACTTTCTATATTTATTGAACAAGGGTATTCTACTCACCTCACTGTGTTACTTTACAGATTAAATGAGAATAAAACATGTGAAGACATTCAGAAATCTCCAAGTACCAATAAACATTAGTTGTATGATGATAAAGTAATTAAAACTACCTTAAATATGTTGTTTAGAAAGGCAAAGAAATATGCATTACAAAATCACTGGTCAAGACATACAGGTACGAAGGGGAAAAAATTAAGATTCAACTAAAGCATTTTCCTTATTACTAAATCAAAACTGAAGGATCTTAATAATTCTTACTGGCTTCATTTAGGGTACGTTTGAAAATTCAATAAGACGGAATAATATGTTAAATGAAAATTTCTACCTTATAAAAAGCCTCAATGTTAAACTGCATATGATTATTTTTTTAAGTTATAAAAGAATATTTGCTGTAAAAAATAATCAAATAGTACAAAAGGCATAAGTAAACATGTTATTCTTTTCTCATACTTTACAGCCATGTACTGTAAATACTTTTTACATAGATGTATTGTCAAAAAAAACAATCAACAACAAACCAAAAGTATTATAAATAATGGAAATTGGTCACTATTAGCCCATGAAACTGACTGTGGTGGCAGAGACCAATCTTAATGGCAGAGAGAGGGGTACTCAGTTTTCTCACATGCTTTATCTTCTATTTTATTGTACTTGCTCAGCTAAGAGTAAAGTGTGTCCTGGGTGCTAAGCCATAGCCATTCGAACATTTCACTTTAATATGCTTTCTCTGAACTTAAAAAATAAATAGCAGGTATGAAAATTTAGATACAGGTGATTCATAAATGAAAACTAAGGAAAGATATTTAAAAAATATTTTTGTCTAAGCCCACTAGCAAGGTGAAACAGATTTAGTCTTACCTTCAGTTTCTCCCTGAAGAGAGTCTGGTATATCCTGAGTAACATTATCCTGTTTATCTGTAACAGCTGCTACTGAGCTATCCATTTCATTTTTTTCTGTTTCAGGTGAACAAGCTGAAGATATGGCATGACACTTTTCAGGTTGTGGACTGCTAATCTCCAGCAGGTCATCACTCTTTTTAACAGAAATTTCTTGTTCCTCTGAATCACTGCTTGTACAAGTATCTAGCACATTATTGTGAGAAGCTGACTCCGGTGACGTTTCCTCATTGACCCATTTTAGGAATTTTTCGACCTAAGAGTATAAGATGTCAACAAGCATGAGTTACTCTCAAATTACACAGAATATTCCCACCTGCTTTACCAGTTGTAACTTGAATGACAAGCTGTGTCATACTTATTAGCTCTGATAAGTGTAATGTATCATACATGTTATTTATGGGTAAATAATTCTGAGTAATTGCACTTTGCTGCCTGGATATACCATAACCCTTGAAAGATTTCTTTAAAAGGGAAAACAATATCAGATAAGACATAAGGTCATGGTCATCTATTATCAATTAACACTCAGAGGATAAAGCAGAATTATTCCTAACAAATAACCATACTGTGTGATATTACCATTACAAATATATTTATTACTGAGCCATTAATTTTGTTTTTTCAAATTATGTAGCACTTTTGTAATGGTTCAAGCTACAATCTGTGGTACTCAACATTAAAGATGAACTCATAAAAGGACAGTGCCAATATGTCTATAAGAATAAAAGCAGTTATCTTAGAAAGAAAGGAGTTGAGTCAGTAAGTTAATTCCCCAAAACTAGGATTTATTCTCTGAAGTGTTAACAAGGCTCCAAGGCAGATGACAAATATATCCTTGCATTTTCAGTAATATAAATATTCTTCATAACAGATCTTCATGTCTTTTGCGAGTTAGTAATAAATCAGAACAAGAATTGAAGACAGAATTTGAAAATGGACAACAACCCACAATCTTCCTTTGAAAGTGCTATACCTACACAACAATCAGTTAGCTAAGGACACAACAGTCACATTTATTTTTCCTCATTAAATCTTGGCAGTTATACTTCTGTTCTTAGCTACATATAAATGACGGAGAGCATGACATCCAACACACCATAAAAAGTCCTAAAGGACTGATTGGACTGATACTGGGATAACAGCTTAAGAGAAAAAAACAGGGTCACTGAAATATTTACTAAACTATACCACCAGCAACCAACCAATTGAAATATTAAAAAAAAGTAGTTGTAAATTTGTAGCATGTTTTGGAAATACGTTGAGGTGAGGGAGAACAATGTACCTTAATTTAAAACTCATCATGGTTCTAAGATTTTGTTACCAAGGTTCCACTCACTTGAAGGTATGGTTTTTCTATAATGAAGGCTAACTCATCACATCAAGCAAAAATAATTCAAATTACTTGTTTTCCAGATCCTTGGACAGCAGGTATAACAAAGTTTAAGAGCGGGGGGGACGTGAATACTCCAGTTAGTGATGTGAATCACTAAATTAATCTTGAGTCTCATGCCATTAAGGTGAACTTATTAGTACAAAATTTGACCTATTGCTTCTGGATGACCTTAAAAAGTAAGGGGTGTATCAAGAAATGTACTACCAAAGATCCTACTTACCTGAATGAGAAATTCTACCGTCCATCACTACTCACACAGGGCAATTTTACCTATTTATCTTCCTAGTTAGGCTATTACTTTGGAGCTTTTGACACATCTCCTTTTCATACTGCCCCCAACTTAGGTTTTTAAATTTAGTTTATACAATATATGCTTTTTAGGTACCCTTATATCAGGTAGAAAAAAGGCTTCCATTTAAAAACAACAGTTTTAAGGAGTCACGCTCACAAAACGAAATTCTATCTGTAAGCGTAAAACAAAATTTACACATACCTTACTCAAAGCTTTGCTTTTCTTGAAAAGTGGTTTTTCTGACTCTTCAGTAAAAAAGATGTGTTTGTTTTTCATATTTACTTGTCTCCGCATATCAAGGAACTTTGATTTATACTTTACATTCTTCTGTAGATATCTGACCCGCCGATGACTGAAATTTGAAATCTCACCATATCTGTGGCCAAACCAAAAGAACTGGACTTAAACATAAGTTCTATGGGCTTGCGAAAAGAGAATAAAACTAATAATTTTCACTATTTTCTATCAGCAGTCATCATTTTCATTTCATTTTTCTAAAGAGAAGAAAATTATGAAATAAAGTTCAAAATGCAGGGAAATTTGAGATCCAGTTTGTATGTTAATTCTCAACTAAATATGATACATTGAAGATGGGAATATAAACACATCTAAGCTGAAATTACACAGCAAAATGTAATAAACAGCAGAAAAATATGACCCATTGCATGTAGGAAGCATGTATGTTTTTCTCCTGGTGAGGTGATGCCAAATACCTGGTACGTTTGAATTATCTTAAAAGTGGCCCCTAAATTCTTAATCTAATTCAGTCCACGCTTAACAAAGAAGCAAATCACTATTATCAAAATGATTAGAGAATGTATGGTGATTTAACCACCTGAATTTTGCAGCCCTAAAAATGTCTGCTTAAAGCCTCCTTTGACTATATCAAGCCTCAGTTAACTGGCTCTCCGATACACTACTTGAGACTTAGACTATAATACACAATTTAGCATTATGCACTCCTGCATTATTTGATTTTAAATGTCACATGTTCCAAAGCACACACAAACACGAATCCAAAAGGAAACCTGCATTCCTAAGCTCATTGCAGCACTATTTACAATAGCCAATATATGGAAACTACCTAAATGCACCAGAACAAATTAATGGATCTAGATGTGGTATATATACATAATGGAATACTCCTCAGTGATCAAAAAAAAAAAAAACTCATGCCATTTGTGGCAATATAGATGGGCTGGAAGGGGTTATGCTAAGTGAAATAAGTCTGAAGGAAAAAGATAAATATCAGAGTTTCACTTATATGTAGAATATAGAGAAAGTAAACAAAGGGTCAGGTAAAAGACAAAACTTGCAAGCTGATCACAGATCTGAGGCAGACAGCAGGGGAAGGAGAAGGGTCAAAAACAGGGGAGGGAAGAACAGAAGGGCCTGTGGTGATGGATCACAGGTATAAGGGTGGAGGGAGAGCTACACCAGAGGGGAGAAGTCAAATACTGTCCAAAAGTTAACAACAATGTAAGAAAATAAATTAAGAGAAAAAAAAAAAAAAAGCCCAGGTTTTATCTTCTAGCCATAAACTTCTTTATGAAAAGTCCATCTTACTCTTAGGGTGCTCTAAGTAGAAAGAGGATAGTTAAGAAAACAATAAATCTGTGTATACTTACATGAGCTAACCAAGTAATTTCTCAAGAAAGTTTTATGTGGGTAGAAATAAATTCTGCTAGTAATTTAAACGTGGCAATATTTAAATATTTAGTTGTAAGTGACTACTGCACTACAATTGCCTTTAAGGAGCAATAACTGAGTCTTTAATAAAAATATTTATAGTACTATAATTAAGAACGTTCATTTCTGAACTAATTTGAATTCAACTTATGGGTCAACCTTAAGAACCATGTCCTTTATTTGTTGACTTCATAAAGTGTAGGTACCCATAAAAACTTCATAGCTAACGAAAATAATCTCAACCCTTAGGAATATCAAATACCTTAATTTCAACTTAAATCACTAGTGCAAAATGGAGAGAGGATTTAACCTTAGCTCTTGAGACAGTAGGTGCTTTGTGTGCCTTAGTTCAAGTTCAATCTTTGTGTCCTGTGCAATAAATCCTTCAGTTTCCTTGTATTTAATACTTGGGCATTTAATCCCAGAGAAAACTTACATCTTCTGGATATGAATATTCACAGCAGCTTTACTTGTAACAGCAAAACATCACACAAAATTCAGGATTCCTTAAACAAATGAATAGTCTAACAAATGGTACATTCATACAATGAAATACTATTCATTAGTAAAAGGGAATGAACTACTTGTACAATGCAATAACCTGGGGGAATCTCAAGGGTATATGCTTAGATCTTAGAAAGCAACCTAGATGTACATATAGGATAGTGCATCAAACACACAGCCCCACTGAGAGGATCAGTAAATGTTTGTGTACTGACATGGCAGGGGGTTCACCACACACAGTTGATGGGAAAGGGCAAGCTTCAGAATATGTATATTTGTTTTATAAAATGATTTTTGTGTTTTATAAAAAGGGACTCGTGTGTGTATATGTACATAATTATAAAACACACACATTAATTAGAATGGATATATGCCAAGTATTGTCTACATCTTAGGAAGATGTAGAAAAGGTTTGATGAAGAAAAGGTTTTTACTCTGTACTTGGTATTTCTGTTTTGAGTTTTGCTACTTTCATGATAAAAAAGAAAAAAAAATACTGCAGCTGTGAACTTTTCATGTGTGTTTGCTTAAACAGTTCAAATGTGTACAGGGGTAGACATGTGAGACTCTAGGTGAAAAAAGAACCATGTTTTGAGGTCTCAACAGTTAGGCTTACATCCTCTCTCCAGGAAATTATAGGATCTTGATAAATTCACAAGTTCTGTGAGCTGCAGTTGCTTTAACTATGAAATTGAGTAACAACTATGGATTGCCATGAAGAGCAACTTTAACATGTGAATATATCACAATGTATGGTGATAGCCCTACAGTTTTTATTAAACAAGAGGTAAGTGCTTTAATTGTAACATCCCAAATACTATGGAATACATCATCAATCATCCTTAGCTACCTCAATATTAGAGACCTTTAAGAGAGCTCAAGCAGTTAAGATTTCTAGAAGATAACAGCATTTACGTATAATTACTTTTGTCCTGAGCCATGCTTGAATCCTAGAATGGAACCATTATCTTCAAAGTCTGATTCTGGGTTTTCATCGATGTCTAGTTCATGGCTAAACAAAGAAACAAAAGGCAAACAGTGACAGGCTATTACCCACAGAGGCAGTTCAGGCAAATATCAAAAGGCATCTATCGTCACCCAAAGTAATCTTTTCCATAATGACTATCAATTATAAGTTACACAAATCCAGGAAGATAGGAAAGAATACTTGAATTGGGATTTTCCAAACTGGATATAGTATCTCACAGTATTTAGAATACAGTAACAGGCCATGTCAAATCTTTTTTTTTTTTTAAAGATTTATTTTTGCATACAAGCTGGGGTGCATGCCAGAGGTGTGGGGCGGTGAGAGGGTTCACCAGAGACAGAGTGTAGAGCAGAACAGGCAGATCGATGGAAATACACTCCTGAGGAGAGCAGCGGGTGAGGCAGGAGAGGTCTGCTGCGCCATGTGGGAATCTCCCCAGGCGGGCATCGAACTTGTGCTGCTGCAGCCGCCGACAGCTCCATAGTGCTGCACTTAACCCGTTGTGCCACTAGGGAGGCCCTGCCATGTCAAATCTTAAGCCATGTCAAGGAATTATGTCTATTCTTGAACATGGTACAAATAGATACTACATTTTTCTTTATAAAAACACCAGTAAAAGTTGTAGTCTTAAACTAACCTCCTAGACTGATATATTTAGAGGTTTTCCTTAAAATCAAGCAAGGAAATATTCAAGAAGTTATCAACTCAGCCAAAAAAATTACAAAAGGAAAAATACTGTTAGGAAGAATAAGGTTGTGATACAAGTGATATAAAGTAATGTGGGAACACCTACCTACTGGGGATGCCTTCTAGTTACCTCTAAACTACCTGGGCGACAGCACCAAATAAGCAAAAATGTTGAGAAATAGCTTTTATAAATTAAGCTATTCGCACTGAATATTTATGGGGTACCTACATCCTAGGAATTATGTACATACATACTCTCTGTCTTCAGGAACTAATGGAGGAGTTTACAAGCAACGTCTACATGTTCAGAACGAACACAGTACAGGCATGTTTTTAAGTACTATGTTACTACACCTTTAAATTTTTCTTACTGTTTTTTGGAAGCTGTAGAAAATGAAAGTCTTATGGAAGCATTTCATATTCTGCCAGAGAAATAAAATGTTTCCCTAATGTCCAAATTCTATTATGTCAATCCATACCTTGTATTTTATAGCATGAGCATTTGACCATATTCTACCTTATATTATTCCCTATTTGTTGCTCCATATGTATCAATACTAGAAAGAACACTGTCTTCCAAAGTCTGGTCTCTAGCTTTAGAGCTGCTATTGTTGCTATGTAACTCTGGGCAAGGCACTTACCCTTTTTTTTTGATTTAGTATTTCTACCTATAGAATGAGAGCATCTGATTTAATATACTGAGATCTTACTAGAAATGAAATTCTGTGATAATGTATACTCAGACTTTTGGAAAATTTAGAGCTTTCTTGAAAGACCATAACTGTTTATTACACAGTATTAATTAAAAGATATCATCTATTGATAGCTCTAAGTGTTAGATATACTACACGCTAGTTCCAGTCTTCTCAATGATCTCATACAAAAAAGGCATCAATTCCGTCTTATAGATGAGAAATTGTTGCCGAATAAGAGTTAGAGTTGGGAATTGATCATGTTTCAGAGTGCAGTCTTCCCATTATGTCCTGCCTCTATTTCTCACAGGATTAGCAGTTTTAATTTAACAAATACTTTCTAAACACTCACTCACAGACACATCAGCTTATGCTAGAACATTCTGGAGGGAGAGGTAACATGCAACTTGCCTTCTCTTGAGTTTACTGGGCTTATGTTCAGGTGGATCTTCTTCACTCTCATCTCCATCAATACCATTGGGATGTGTTTTTTCTTTGATTGTATTTGCTTCTGAAGACTCCTGCAAATCTAAAGAGGCAGAGGTATTGAAGTAGATTTCTCCCTTTGATTTGACAACTCTTCTGCCATTTGCATAAGTAATCAAAATATTTCAGTGCCTTTCCTGCAATGAATTGTATGTGTATGTCAAAATGTCAAGCCACATCTACCTATTATGTACCTATCTGCAGAGATGGCGCATTAAAAAAACTGCAGCTATGTTCAAAACACTCCAGACAAGCATACTTTATCTCACAAAGCTCTCCTTCCCATACAAGGAAAAATTAAGGACCTCCTCAGACAAAGTCTTCAGAAGTTCACTACTACTAAATCCCCTCACTCCAAGATAAATTTAAAAAAGCTTTGGTACCTAAACCAGGAGAGGAATGAATACAAAGAACTGAACAAGGTATTGAAATGATGAACAAAGTGGCAGTAACAGACTTCCACGTATCAATACTCACTATAATGTTAATGGTCTGAACTCATCAATAGAAAAATATAGAGTAACATGTTGGATTAGATAATAAAATCCAACCTTCTGTTGCCTGCAGGAAATATAACTAAGTCTTAAAGATAAGCACAAATTGAAAGTAATGGGTTGGAAAACAATTCTACAAGCAAATGGCCCCCAAAAGAAGACAGGGACAGCCATATTTAGATAAAATGGACTTCAAGCTAAAAACGTGATGAGACATAGATGGTCACTATATAATCAAGAGGACAACACTCCAGGAAGACATAACAGTCATAACTATATACTCAACAAATGAAAGAGCACCAAAATATATTAGACAGTTACTATCACATCTGAAAACAGACATTAGAAAACTACATATATGGTAGGAGACTATAACACCCCACTCTCATCAATGGACAGATCAATGAGACAAAAAATAAACAAGGACACAATAGCCCTAAATAAAGATCTAGACCACATGGGCCTAAGAGACATCTATAGGTCACTGCACTCCCCAAAATCCAAGTATACATTTTTCTGAAGTGCACATAGATCATTCTCCAGGATTGACCACATACTGGGTTACAAGACAAACATTAAGTACGTGGAGACTGAAATCATACTAAGTATCTTCTCTGAATATAAAGGCATCAAAATAGAAATAAACTATGAAAAGAAAGCAAGACACTCCCCCACTACATGGACACTGAACAACATGCTAATGAAAGACCAATGGATTAGCAAAGAAATTAAAGACAAAATCAAAAAATATCTTGAGATGAATGACAATGAGAACACAACCTTCCAGAATGCATGGGGCACAGCAAAAGCAGTATTAAGAGGAAAGTATATAGCAATAAGGCCCATGTCAAGAAAAATAAGAAAGAACCCAAAGAAACAACCTTATCTCCTATCACAAGGAACTAGAAAAGAACAGCAGCAAAAAATCCAAGTCCAGTAGAAGAAAGAAAATAATAAAAAATTAAAGCAGAAATATGGGCCTCCCTGGTGGCACCAACAGGTTAAGTCGTAGTAGTAGGAAGCCATCCTGAGCCACTGCAGCAAGAGTTTGATACCCTGCCAAGGAGCTTCCCACATGGTGCAGCAGACCTCTCCTGTCTTGCCCACTGCTCCCCTCAGCAGTGTATTTCAGTCGATCTGCCTAGTCTGTTCCCTACTCTGTCTCTGGTGAATCCTCTTACCAGCCCCCACCCCCCACCTACACCCCAGCTTGTATGCATAAATACATAAATCTTTAAAAAAAATTAAAGCAGAAATAAATGAAATAGAAATTAAAAAGTCAGTCCAAAAGATCAAGTAAACAAAAAGATTAATGAAAATAATGAGCAAAACAGACAATTCTTTAGCTAGGCTCACAAGGAAAAAAAAGAAAACTCAATCAAACAGAATAATAAATGAAAGAGGAGAAATTACAACAGACAACAGACACAGCAGAAATCCAGAGGATAATCAGAGATTACTATGAACATTATTCATATATTACTATGAATACATTAAATTGAAACAATTTAGCAAATTCTTGGAATTACATAATCACCGCAAGCTGAAGAAAGAAGAAATAGAATTTTAAAACAACTTTAAGCTGAGAAATTAAAACCTTTCTAAAAATCAAAAGCCCAGGGCCAGATAGTTTCACAAGCAACTTCTACCAAATTTTCAAAGATGAACTAATGCCTATCCTAAGAAAGGCTCAAAAAAAAAAAAAAAATCAAGGAAGAAGGAATACTATAAAATAAGTTTTATGAAGCCAACATTACACTAATACCAAAACCAAACACAACTCAAACAAAGAAAACTACAGACCAATCTCCTTAATGAACATGGATGCTAAAATCCTCAATAAAATCTTAGCAAACTAATCCATAATGCATCAGAAGGATTATATACCATGATCAAGTGGAATTTAGTCCAGAGATATAAAGGTGGTTCAACATCCAAAAATCAATTAATGTGGTTCACCACATCAACAAAAATGATATATCAACAGATGCTGAGAAAGCATTTGATAAAGTTCCATATCCATTTGCAATGAAGGCCCTAGGAGGACTAAGGATGAAAGGAACATAGCTAAACATAATAAAAGCCACATATGACAAACCTACAGTTAACAACATTCCCAATGGTGAAAAACTAAAAGTCTTCCCATTCAGAGCTGGAACAAGACAGAATGTACACTCTCATCAATGCTTTTCAATTTAACACTGGAAGTCCTAGCTAGAGCAAGAGAAAGACATAAAAGGAATCCAAATTGGGAAGGAAGAAGTAAAACTATCATTATTTGTAGATGATATGATAATATTTAGAGAGGATCCTAAAAAATCCATGGACAAACTAACAAAAACAATAAACCAGTATACTAAGTAGTAGATTACACAATCAAAAATGCTATCAACAGCAAAATTGTGTTTCAAATTTGAGGAAGTTGAAATTTTCTTAGACAAAAGTTGAGGGCATTTGTTACCACTAAAGCTGCTCTGTAAGAAATGGGACTCTGGCGTGGGGAAAAGAACGCACACTAAATAACAACCTACACCACACGAAGATACAAAGATCTCAATAAAACATTAAAGGAAGTATTATTGCAACAGTACTTTGTAACACCACTTTTTGTTTTCTATGATTTAAGAAACCAATACATGTCTAAAAATGATTAGTCTAAAAGTTATTATTATGAATGATTTAAACTTCACATTTTGTTTTCTATATAATTTCAGAGACTAATGAAAATACTGGTTCATACATTGGGGCATACATTGTATAATGAAATAAGTCATGACATCAACAACCAAAGGGTTGGGATAGATTTGTAAAGGAACACAGTCTGATTTTATTAAAGTTTAACTGGTATAAATTTAAAAAAAAAATGTAGCTATGTCTACTGATGTCAGAGTTTTCAGTTTTAACTATAAAGAAAAGTAAAACTCTTTCCTTATAGACATCCAAATCTACACAAATTAGTCCACAAGTTACCTTTGTGACAGTTGGTAGCTATCATATTTTGATGCAATTTTAATTTAAATGACTTTAACAACAGCTTGATCACACGGATTAAGTATTTCTTCTTATCAAGAAGAAAACAGGGCCTCCCCGGTGGCGCAGCGGTTAAGCGCTGCGCTGTGGAGCTGTCGGCAGCGGTGACGCAAGTTCGACGCCCAGCCGGGGAGAATCCCACATGGTGCGGCAGACCTCTCCTGCCTCGCCCACTGCTCCCCTCAGCAGTGTATTTCTGATCTGCCTGTTCTGCTACCCGCTCTGTCTCTGGTGAACCCTCTCGCCGCCCCATAGCTCTGGCTTGTACCCCAGCTTGGATGTATAAATAAAAAAAAAAAAAAAATCTTAAAAAAAAAAAAAAAGCAAACACATTTGTTTCTTAAATAAATAACGGAAACATCAGGAACATAAGTATCATCACTTAAAAGAATAATTTTTACTTGTCATGGCTCCATCTGAGGGTTATGTCTTTGTTCTACTTATTTGCAGAGCGCAAAGAAGTGGGTGGAAGGGGCTAAAGACAATGGGGAAACTGGCTGACTGGGTGGGGACAGATGATTTCAAGTCTACACCCAACCACAAAAGTAGAAAACATACTGAGATAGAAATGCAGCGTGTACTTTGACCTAAAAGAGATCAAACCCTACAATTCAGAAGCTGATTCTGATTGCAGTCACACCGGAGCTAATTAGAGAAATGGCGAATTATATACATAACTAAGAGAACATGCAACAGAAACGGTTACTCTCTACATATAATGTAGGAAACAAGCAATAGAACGCATGAACAGTGAAATTTACATTTGACAAAAGAAAAACATAGAAAGAGAAAGGAGGAAAATCAAGGGGAGTAACATGAAGCAGTAAGCTCAGGGCTAACACGTTGACCAATATACGTATTTCAAGTTTAATGGTCAGTAAGTACAAAAATATCAAAATTATCGAGACTATTTTTAAAAATTTATTTATGCATACAAGAGCTTGGGTGTAGGCCAGCGGTGCAGGGGGTGAGAGGATTCACCAGAGATAGAGTAGGGAGCAGAACAGGCAGATCTACTGAAATACACTGCTGAGGGGAGCAGCGGGCTAGGCAGGAGAGGTCTGCTGCACCATATGTGGGTTAAGCTGCCTGGCTTCAACTCAGGCCATCACAGTGACAGCGCTGAGACTTAACCCCTAGGCCACCTTTAAAATAATCACATTAAAAGATAAAAATAACACCAAGCAGAAAAGAATGAGAACACCATATGACATTAAGCTCCATTATAAGAGTACAGAGAAAACACAAAAAAGCAGATGGAGTTCTTTTTTTTGAAGATTTATTTATTTTTGCATACAAGCTGGGGTGCAGGTCAGAGGTTTGGGGCAGTGAGAGGGTTCACCCGAGACAGAATGGGGAGCAGAATAGGCAGACTGACCGAAATACACTGCTGAGGGGTGCAGTGGGTGAGGGAGGAGAGGTCTGCAGCGCCATGTGGGAAGCTCCCTGGCCTGGCATTGAATTCATGCTGCAGCTGCCACCAACAGTGCCACAGTGCTGCGCTTAACCCACTGCACCAACAGAGAGGCCCCCAGATGGAGTTCTTTGCCAACTCTTTAAAGGAAACTGAACTGGATAAAGCAAGATGAACAATCTGAGATGAGCAAAGCAAACCCACTTGTTTAGTAAAAGACCAAAACCTTTTGCTTCATATAGGAATCAGGCTAAGAAATAGTTCTGAAAAACCAGACTTTTTGAGCTCTAAACATCAAGAATGCCAAGACAGGGCCTCTCTTGTGGTACAACCGGTTAAGTCCCGGCAATATGAAGCGATCAGCAGCCACTGCAGCAGGAGTTCCATCCCTGGCCAGGGAGCTTCCCACATGGTGCTGCAGACCTCTCCTGTCAAGCCCACTGCTCCCCTCAGCAGTATATTTCAGTAGATCTGCCTGTTCTGCTCCCCACTCTGTCTCTGGTGAACCCTCTCACCCACCACACCTCTAGCCTACACCCAAGCTCTTGTACGCATAAATAAATCTTCAAAAAAAAAAAAAAAAAAAAGGAATGCCAAGATTACATCTTAGTGGAGTTCAGAAAATTAAAATGTTACGAAATTTCCCATCTCTGCCACTTTCCTGGAGCCATCAGTTGGTAGTACCCTCCCCTGCAGAAAGTGCATTCTTACTCACCTTACTCCAACTTCTCCCAACACACCTCCTGACTGGTTTTCTTTAGTTCTGAGAGTGATACCAGTCTGCATGATGAGTTTTTTTTTTTTAAATCCCCTTAGGCAGGAGACAACAAAGCTCCCTACCTAGGATATTTTGTAAGAATCTTAAAATCCTTCCACTTCTAAATTTCAGGTTCTACTGAGGTTCTCCATAGAGCAAGACTGCTTGTTCTAAATGAATTTCATAGGATTCACAATCAGATTTGCAAGATGTCAAATGTGTGTTCCCAATCACTCTCTATCATGTGTTCTAAACTCAGGTGCTCTGCACAAACTAGGAAATTCTAAGCTCATGTAAATTACATCTCTTAAGGGATTCTGAAGTTAAATTCATTGGCCACCAAGGTACTACAGGAAGAAACAATACTTTTGATGCCTTATGTAATTTCTTCTCCATTTATATAAAAGGGTAATAAACAACTTGCAATATAAAAATGAGATGGGTAAATTAAATCCTTAATTGTACAGTAAAATGTAGTTAGCATGATTTAATTCTACCATAAAGGATGGTGTTATTTTGCGAAGCAGACTCATTACTTAGTAGGATAAATCTAGGCCAATCTTACCTTGAGAAGATTGGTCTGTGCTTTTATTCCTGGACGAGCTGTTTACCTTGGTTCCTCCATTACATGGTTTACTTTGGCCAGAAGCAGGGCATTCTCTTTTGCTGCTAACTCCACATAACCAATGATGTCCATCACAACTTACAGAAGAATCCAACTGGCTCTGTTCTACTTCCTCTGAATTTAGATTTATATTACTCATTCCACCAAGTATTTCATTATGATCTTTGTCACTTGAACTAGAGCTTTCATTATCAATTGTAATAGATGGAAAAGAATTTAAGTCCGCTTTCATGCAACTTTCATCTTTCTCATTGTCAGCTTCTGTTTTATACCCATAAGTATCTGTGTCACAGCTTTGTGAGGCATCAAATGTCCAGCCCTGCGCTTCCCAGTAGTGAAACTGTTCCAAATAATACCAATAAAGTTGACTATAATGTTGTTCCCACTCTTCCTTTGTGTCAGGTATGTTCCATGGTTCAAAACACTGTGTTTGATCTGAATGTTTTTCTTGCCAGCTTTGCCACAATAGTCTTCCACCATATTCATGCCAATATTTTTCCCATTTCTCTGTAATTTCTAGTTTTGGAGATAATACAGTTTCAATAGGAAGATTTTCGATTTTTTTATCTTTTTTGGTTTGAAGTTTACATTTATTGATGTTCTCATATTGCTGAACTGAAGATGGATCATCTGAAGCCAAAACATTGTCATCTTCATAGTCTTGTGTCCAAGATTCCCTTATAATTTCATCTAAGTACTTCTTTTGATGTTTTTTCTTTTTCTTTTTAATTTTAAATTTATTTCTAGTATTCATAGATACCTACAGAAGACAAATAACTTGAATATAAAATGTACTTCATAAACTACAACAGAAAATAAAGTATTTTTATTAAACAAAATTTCAAAAAGAGGAAAAATAAATAACACATGGCACACATCATAACACATCATTAGTTTTGGTTAATTTACAAATACATACATTTAAAGAGATCAAATGCTCTAATTCATGAATGCATTAGTTGAGGTCAGGAAAATTTCAACGTGGTATTTTATGAAAAAAACTAAGAAACAGAAATAATAAAATTAATACTTACCTCAAAATTCTTATGTGTAGATATCCCACCAAACTGAAGGGGCAGTCCCATACTTCTCATGAGTTCAGCCTCAGAATCAAGTTCACTTTCATCTTGGCCCAGGCCTTTGCTGTCACGTGATTCTGTAGTGCTGGTGGAAGGACTGCCATCCTCCTCATCTGTAGCTTGGTCTCCTATAGATAATGTTTATTTAGTTTAGTTTTAGAGTAACTTGTTCAAAGGAAAGGTGTGCAAAAGTGAGAATTTTTAAGGGGAAGAATAAAAAACGGACAAATGGAAATGGATGATAACATGATCTAGTAAAAAAAATAGTCAATAAAGAAACAAGAGACAATTTCTAGTCTGGCTCTGCCTGCCACTATCCGTCTCGCTTCCCATTCATTCAATTTATGCTTACTGATTACCTCCTCTGTGCTGAGCATGGTCAATGTAGTGAGGATGTAAGAAGGAACATGGCAGAATTATCGCAGGCAAATGATTAAAATCTTTACATTCCTTTTTTGCAAATTACTGAACTACATATGTGGCTTTAAAAATGATGATCTTTGGAGTTATCGTAGCAATTGTTAATAAAAGAAATGAGAGTACACCTTTCAGCCCTTCACAGGCATTTTAATCACAAGTGGGATTTATACCCTGGGCTCTGTGGGGTGGTTGAATTAATGAAATTTAATTTTGCTATTAAAAGTTTGAAATCCACCAAGATGGAAGATCCTTTTGAGCTCCCTGAATCTAGCTTTCCTCCTATGGTTATTTAACGGTAGCTCACAACACTAAATTGAAAAATGCCACTTAAATGCTCTATTAACTGTTTAAAAATTTCAATTTTCTGTATTAGCATTCTCAATTAGGATTGAGTTGCACACCAGGTAAAGGATCTCAAGCAACACAACAGTGAAAATAGTAAAAAAAAAAAAAAAAAATAAAAAGACTGAAAGAGAAATCTTAAGTGTACATATTCTACTAAAAGAGAGGAAATAAGATATTTATCTAGATAACAAAGGGGATTCAACTTATCATTCTATCAATTAACTTAAAACCTGGGAGAGCAAAACAGAGAAAATAAATCAGTGAAATTTTATGTTCCTTTCACGGAGCATATTTTCTCATGTTTGGTGAGAGCCTAGTATCCAAATAAATCGTTTGTACAACATAATATTGAATTACAAGCAAAACATTTCATCCAGCGCTCAACTGAAGAAATAGTGATTCATTCCATCAATGTTATAGTTAAAAAGGTTTTCAAGGGTAATGACATCCTTCACTTGAGCTGATTTTAAACTATAAGTCATGCTGCTGTTTTTCCCATGGCTAGAGAAACATAAAATATCTGTGGAAAGGAAAAATTGGGTCCTGAGGCCTGAGTAACATTACAACGGCTTTTAGGTAGCTAAGTGAAACTCAAAGTACAAAAAAAATTCCATTACTTGGAAAACTACCTAGATTGTGACCTCTTTACTTCATACAAAAGACAATGATGTTCACTAAAGTTTATGCTGAACTGTTTTGTAAACAATTAGTAAAGCAGTAAAATAAGGAGGCTCTAAGACTGAGGTGACTCTAATGCCTTGATAGCCTACTCAAGCAAACCAAAACCTACCTAGAGTCAATGAATTCAATCTGAGAAAATGAAAATTTAAGAGCAGCCAAAAAGGCTTTCCCAAAGAAAGCAACTACTTAAACGATGGCAAATTAAATAATTTCCTTGCTTTGCTTGTACATGTTTTTTGTAAAAAACTTTTCCCTTAGTTTCTGTCAGCGGAACATTCCTTAACCACCTTTGGTTTGGTCCTGTCTGACGTAAACTATTGTATGCTCAGATAACCTCTTGAAAAAAATTTTATGTGTCTCAGTTTAACTTTTAATGCAATAAATTCTGATAAAAAAACTGTATGATTTCCACTTTTCAAAACTTTATATCTCAGGTTGCTCTTATTTAATGGAGACAACTAAGGAATTATTACACAGGACAAAGAAGTCAAGTTCACATGGGAGCTCTAGGAAAACAACCTTGGCTTTGATAAACTGCACAATAATAAAAAGGACTGTACGATTACAGGATTATTTTCCATTTATAATATTTTATCCTAACAAATTAATACAGTAATAGTTAACATTAGCAAAAAAGAATTATATTGTTTTATACTCTATTACCTGCATTGTTGCCATTTCCTTTGACATAATAGCCTTTTAAGCCCAAATTGCATAGTTTCCGGTCTCTGTGAAGCAAATTAAACAGTCAATATTGAAAAAAATAATTAAACTACACATTTAAAGGAAAAACAAGTTTAAGGCAACATGGACACAAAAAAGGTTAAGGAACTGAAAAACAATTTGCTTATTCATTTTCCTCATCTGCAATACAGAGGTAACAATACATCTCATGGGGTTTTTATTAGGATTGAGAGTATATATATTATAAAGTATTTAGTACATAACGCAAGGTAAGCTTTACAATTAAATGATAGTTCTGGATATCGGGGAAAGAATCCAATCCTTACGACATAAACAATGAAGTGTTCTCTAAATTTGCTATAAAAAGTGAGGATGAAAGTGGCAAAACTTATTTTACATATATAGAAATTTACATGCAGACCCTAGTCCATTTATAAACAGGGCAAACAATCTATTATTTGCCAGGCTGATATTCATGATCCAAGTAAAGACTATTTTGGAGAATAACAAAAATTAAAGTTCTTATTAAAGTATTTTATCAGACTGAAACATGAACTAGACAAAACAATGCAATCCTGTTGACATAAAAAACAATGAATGGCTGGACTTTTCTTAACACACCTACTTCTAAACTTTTTCTTTACACACTAAGATCAGAAATTCCATAACTAAAATAAACAGAAGAGAACACTTAAAAAGGGGATGCTATTATTATCTTTCTGCCAGTAAATTAAACTGTAATAAACTCCATCATAACTGTACAGCTACAAGTAACAGCTAATTATTACTTTTCTGGTGAAGCTACAATAAATTCAACAATATAAAATCCTTATGTACTTTTTATATTATTTCATATTTTCCCATTATCTTTTGATACTAAATATAAAATAGGTGACTCATAGCAGGATAGTGATTGTGGGAAGGAACCAAGTCCAAAAGTACTTTGGTAGTATGCCCAATGGCTCCCAAGAATATGGGATAAGAGAGGCAGTGAGTGCACGTGGTGGGGTGGGAGTGAGAGTAGCAGCCATTTACGCCATCAATGGTGTGCCCACCAGCATCCAAGAATATGGGGCATCAAGTGGAGGATGGAGGATCAGAAAGATTGGTTACACTGAGCAAATAAATGTACTGAGGATAATAACAGCCAAGATTCTCCTACACATATGCACGCATGCGCGCGTGTGCACACACACACACACACACACACCATGCATATATGTAACATACACATATAAATATACACACACTGCCTATTGTGAGGGTATAGAAGCACTGAAAATGCAGAAGCAATAAGCACAATGAACACTCAGGTCTTGGTACTCCCTAAAAGGAAGCTGGGTACTTTGGAGATAGAGTGTTTCCAACTTGAAGCACGCAGTATAAAGATAAACCTGGGTGATCTTATGCCAGACTAGGAAGAACTTAAAAAAATACCAGGCACATATATCAATAGAAAGGGTACAGGAGTCACTTTGAGAAGCTCCCACAAGCCTCACCTGTGACAGTATGAATAAAAAAATAGAAAAAAATAATAGAATATAACCCATTAATAAACTAACAACCCGTAGTCCATGTTAACAAAAAGAAGCAAGCCAACTGACGTGGAGAGAAGGATAAATGCTCCATAGAGAATAACTAATGAACGTAGAAGGAATGATGGAGAAAGAATCACTCTTTGGTAACTTTCAGAGGTAGTGGATTCAGGCAGAAAAAGGATATTGGTTTTTAACACTGGATACTAATAAATGCCAGGGGACCATTGTGACTTTACAGTGGAGAAGACTGGGAGAGATGGCAACATGACTAGGCAATGGATTTCAACATCAATGGTGGTGGGATGGGTCTACAGAAGTGTCCCCTGAAGTGATACAGAACTGAGCACAGGATCATTTCTGTGGCATTCCTGACAAGACTGTCTGGCCTAACTATGTTCCTTTGAGAGGTCACACTCACCTAAGTAAAGTCATTCTACAGAAAGTAAAGTCTGTATCTTATATGCTCTTGAGGGCATGAAAAGAGAAAATTTTCCAGGTTGGAAGAGACTGACAAGACATAATAAGTAAATATAGCAGGTTCATTCATATCAGGAACCCTGGGTTGGAAAGAAAAAACACTGTTGGGAAACGGGGAATTTTAATTTGCGTCTACTACAGTGACTATGGAGAATGTCCTTGTTTTGGGGGAATGCACAATGAAGTATCTAGGAACGATAAGGAAACATGCCTATAGCTTGCCCTCCAATGGTTCAGAAAAAAGTTCACAATTTGTGTGCGTGTGTATGGAAGAGGGAAAGATGGAGCGAATGCAGTTAGCTGTTAAAACCGACTGAATCTGTGAGAGGAACAAGAGTTTTTTTGTACTATTCTAAGTTTGAAATTATTTCAAGATAAACCATTTAAAAATAATTAAGCTTGTTATTTATAGCATAATCAAATTTATAAAAACAATCTATTACTCCATCTCAGCATTTTCCTATGTTCTAAGTTTTGTACAGAAGCACACAAAATTTTCATATAATTATAATCACAACATACTTTACATTCTTATGTTAATTAACACAAGGACTTTTTCATGTTACTATGGAGTCATTTTTTATTTTTAAGAGCTCCACAACACTGTAATTATGCCTTCTCTATATAAGTCATGTATAGAAACTTAAATGTGTAGATGAAACAGAATTACTACTCTAATTATAGAATTCATAAAACAGGACATTCATGAATACCTCCAGAAAAGGGAAATTACAATATTCTGTTCTATTGCCTGCCTCTGAAGGGAGGTGTGTAAATAATGTTGTTATGAGAATCTACTCCTAGTTATTGAGAAGTTATCTGACACCTTTGCTATTTGTCCATTATCTATGGCACTGATTGTGTTGTTTTAACAGGTCACCTACTGTCCTAAGTGAGTTCAGACCACTTAAAGCTAGAAGATTTAAAAAAATTGTATGTTCTAGACTGATCAGTGGGATAACAGCAAGACTATGGAGTCACGCAGACCAGGTTGCCACTTAACTGGCAGTGGGATTTTTTTCAAGCCATTACTGAGATTTAGTTTTCTTCTACTATAAAGTAAGAATAACAAGTGACACCTCAGAGTGCTGGTGCAAAGTGGGTGAAAAAGTATAAAACGTAAATGGTTTCAATTACCATATGCACTAGAATGGCTCCAGTTTTAAAACCAGCCTACACTTCTCCAGAGTTCCAAACCAATATATACACCTACTATAACATTTCCTTTTGGAGACATTATAGGTACTCCAAAAATCAAAATGTACAAGAGATTCTTTTTGCCACTTACCAAAATAAAACCCATGCCTCTATAAAGATCCCTACTTCAGTGAAAGGCATCAATAGGAGCCAGAAAACCAGGGAATTACCCTTCCCATTCTTTGTCTTCCTTTCACCCCACCCTCACAATCCGATCCCTTAAATCAAATAATTCTCTCCTATATTCTCCCTTTTCTCCATTCCACTGCCACCAATCCTAATCCATAATCAGTTGGCTTTATGGTTTTAAGTAGTTTAACTCACTTCCACGTGGAATCTAACAATAAGCCTGTTTTAGGAGTAAAATAATTAGTGGTGTAAAGAAGCCATCCCTAGACGCCAATTCTTCAGTTTTTTTCCTACCCACTAGTTTTCTTTCATGCAGGGTAAATTTTACTCAAAAATAGTATTTTCCAACCCCCAAACAGGAGCTCCAAAACTGATGAAATTACAGTCAAATTTTTAATTTCAGATAAAGTTCTTTTTATGTGCACTTGTACTTTAATGAATCTTAAGATTTTAAAACACTTAACCAACACAAGTCACTCATCTTTGAAACTTTAACCTTCTGAGGTCATTTTACATCTCACTTTCCCCAATTTTTAAGTGTCCCCTCCATTTATAAATATGACATATATCAGATACCAACTTTTTCCTAACAGGCTTACAAAGACAGACTCCTTCACTTAATGGCTAGCAGACGACCACTTAGTAAAGTTGGAGGACATTTTTTTTGTTTTTTTACAACTTTTTCTTAAACATCACCTTGCTCAAGGGTCAGATACTGTGGCCGTGGTTTCAGGGCCCATTTACAACTAGTCTGTGATACATTCCAGAGAAATGAAGACGAGCACGTTTTTACTTACTCCACAAACGCCCGGGAGCAAAGGCAAAAGATTTTATAATCCTCCTCCAAGTCTTCAATGAACAGAAACATTTCCGCCACGCGGCTCCACTTCTCGCAGCACATTTTACTACTTCAGAGGAGACAACCCGACCTAAATGGCAGGGACCCGCCGTCCCGGCTCGCTCACTGAAGACCGAAAGGAGGTCTCGCCGCGCGCCCGTGGGTAAGGGGTGAGGAACGGGCCCGGGGTAGCTCGAGCCGAGGGTAACGGGAGCCACCACCGGAAATGGTTCCGGGAGGCCAAGGGAAAAGGCGGGGCGACCTGTGGTGTCACACTCTACACGGCTCGGCCTGCAGCCGCCGCTTGGTGCTTGTTTTTTTTCCCTCCCAGGTTGATCGCTAGAGCCCGGCGCTCAAATTTCGCTGCTTCCGTCGGTCATTGAGCCACAGAAGAGCTGACGGCGAGCGGCCCCTGCTTCCTCCCGCCCTAGGTGCGTCGGTCCCCCACTGTAGCCTTCCCACGCTCTTCATCCCCCTTAGACTCGTCAGTCACGGGACGCTGGGAGCGGCCATGGCCGCTGTGTAGTCTTCTCGGGGCCCCTCTGGAATCCCAGAGCCGGGCGGGCGGCGGCCTTGGGCACCGGAGTGGCGGGAGGGGAGGCCTTGCCTGGGTCACAACGAGCCCATTCACTTCGCCCAGTATCTGTCCTGGCGTGCAAAACCCCCCACTTAGGCGTGTTTCCTCTTGATTTACAGTAGGGGATGGGGCGAAGGTTCTCCAACCTTTTTAGAGACTCCTGCGCTTGCCTACTGACCTCTCCGATTCTGGGACCTCGTTTGAGCCTAGTGTCTATGAAAGCTAAAGGAAATCATTTGGCGATCTCAAGAATGGAATTGAGAGGCTGCACGGGTGCTCGAATCCAGACACATCAGGCTTGGAATTCTGTGTGATCGGGCAAGCGGCTTAACCTTTCTGAGCCTCATTGTGATCATTTGTAAAATGGGGATGTTTAATTTACTTCTTTGACTTGCTGAGAGGACTAATTGAAGCCAGCTATATCAGACCTTTAATTTGTGCTATTAATAATTTGAGTCGTTACAGACTTTGTATAGACACCGGGCACTGACTCGGTCCCAAGAGTTTTTGCACCCTGTAAACCAGCACTCTTCCTTCAAGCTGCTGATTAACAGGAAAATACTTGTGAATATAACCAGAGTGTGGAAAACTGGAACAGCTCTGCTAATTTGAAAAAAAGCAGACAATGCGTGGTATTCGCTGAGTCTGCCCAGGCTGCTTCTTCAAAGAAGCATGTACAGACTTGAAGTTGTTGGAGCACTTAGGACTTCGTTTGTGCAGTTAAGGCTGAAATGAAAAGAAATTGGTATTTCCTTAAAAATGTATAAAAATAAGTAAAATTCAGATCACTAATATTTTGGCTGCATTTACTAGTGGGTGGAAATGGAAGATTAACTTGCAAATGAAATGTTAATTCCTACATCTTTGATGTCCGAGATATGCTCATTTAAATGACTCAAGGAGGTAAGAGTGTTGCAGAGTTATAGATAGATGCACCAGTATAGATGTGCAACACTTTGGGGATGAGGCTAGGTTAAGAAAATAAGGAGAGAACAGTAATTACCAAACCCACTGGAAGATCTTAGCTAAAAATTGAGGGACAGCATAAGATTTAAAAAAAAAAACAACCTTGAAAGATAATTCATATAATCCGCATTTTGACACTTGAAATCTAAAAGGTACTGTTTTGAAGTTAAAATGATTGGGTTTGTCAGATAACCTAACTGAAATACAAGAACTTTAATTTTATTTATTGCTTGAAATAGAACTGTTAAATCAGTAAAGCCAAGTAGTAAACCCTTGTTAAACTATTATTAAAACATGAAAAAAGGTAAAGGGAAAATTAATTTGTATTTCAGTGAGTATTTTTTAATGGGCATTTTCACAATATCATTAGTATGATGGATCTGCTATCTTTCATGATAGTACAAATACTGATAGTGGGGGTTTAAATATAACTTTCTGAGGCTACCAGAGGGAGAGGGGGAGCAGCAAGAGCAAAATGGGGAGGGAGCACAAGGGACCGTGAGGCTAAATTGGGTGCTTTGGTAGTGGGTGTGGTATAGTAACAACACCTGAGAGGCAAGTTCCTATGCTTCTAAAACAAATAACATTGTTAACCAGTATTACCTCAATAAAAAAAAAAAAGCTTTATTTCTTTAGTGCCTCCCTGGTGGTGCAAGGGGTTAAGTCTCACCACTATGAAGCTCTCAAGTACCACTGCAGCAGGAGTTCAATTCCTGGCCAGGGAGATACCCACATGGCAGAACTCTCTTGCCTCGCAGTGTATTTCAGTCAATCTGCCTCTTTTGCTTCTGTCTCTGCTGAATCTCTCACCGCCGCCCTATACCTCAGCTCTTGTATACATAAATAAATCTTTGGGGAAAAGAACCTTAAAAAAAAAACCCTTATTTCTTTAAAGTTTCGTGGAAAGCCAACAAAAAATATCCATTGTTCTGATTTATTTTTCAAATATTCTGATTATAGATAACTAGAAAATCAGTTTTACTAAGTGTTTCTCATTATCAGCATGGTGATATTTCAGATTGTCACCTTTGTTTTACAAGTTCCGTGAATTCCAGATGGAAAGATTAAGATACTTTGTGTATGATACATAGGACTGTTTTTTTTTTTTTTTTTTTTTTTTGCAGATATTTTTGGGATAGGAAGTAACCTGAAGTTTTGGTGACTAAAGCATTCCTGCCAAAAAACACCTTTTAAGAATTGTAGTTTTTAACTGGTTTAAAATAAAGTGGTAAGAAGTCCAGTACACCCTATGGGAAGGGTGCAAAAGAGCTAGGCAGAAATAGAGGGCAGTTGGATTCTTAATGTTTTCAGTCTTTCTATCAGAGATTTAAGAGAAAGTGCAATGAAAGCAAGAATAGGAAGTAGAAACTGGGTCTTAATTTTGGCTCTTGGTTCTTTACCTAATTAATTTGGTAACTTTGGGCATGTCACCTTGGCTTCCTGTTTTTAACTGGTTTTCTGCATAATTAGAAGGTTATCTTTATTGAATTCTAAAGCCATTTTCTTGAATTATCAATTTTAAGTATTGCATTATTATTCAAACTCTTCTGATAGATGTCCATTGGCAAGTTTTAGGACACTGTCTTGGTCCACATTTTTGTTGCAGATTGGGAAGAACACAGTTCATATCTTTGTCAGGTATCTAAGATGTGCCAGGCTTAATTCTAAGTGCTTTACTTATGTTTCTCATCTATTTTCTCTACTGATTTATCCCCAGTGTTTGGAATACTGCTGAGGACAAACTATCTTCTTAGTATCTCATAGAGTAAATAAATGAATAATCCAAGGAAGCAGGTTTTCTCTGGACCATCCCCTCTGGCCTAGTAAGGACAGGCCCCAGGAATTATCTTCTGTGCTTTATTATCCACTTCTCACTTTTCCAGTGATATATTACCACTGGCATTAAAGGCTGATTTATTTTCTTTCACCTTAAAACAACAAACTTGACCCACATTTCCCTTTAGATACCCATCTGCTTTTCTGCTGTACCTTTTTGCAGCTGTATTTCTCTGAAGGAGGAATCTGTTTCTAGTTCATTTCTTCCCATTCTTGTATTTCCCTACCTAAATTTCATCCCTCTATATCAAAACAGTTCTTAGCAGGGGTTCCCAGTGCTGTTATGTTATAAAATCCAGTGGTCAGTTATCATTCCTTACTGCACTAAACTTCTCAGTAACATTTGAAACAGCTGGTTTATTATTCCTTCTTCAAACACTTTTTTATTTTGACACCCAGGGTGAGATTTCTGGAAGAAGGTTGCTGATTTCTCCTTGTTCACCAATTTCTACAATGTTGAGTAGTCCAAGGTTCAGTCCTAGAAAGTCTGTTTATGCTGTATTCACCCCTTAAAGGGAGCTTCTTAAGTTTTATGGCCTTTAATACTGTCTGTATGTTAATTCCTATGTGTGGGCTATATTTTTCTAGCTCTGACCTTCCTGCTAAACTCTGCTTTTGTCCAGTTGTCTACTTAATACCCTCACTAGAATACAATCTTAAACTTCACGTGCTCAGAACACATCCTACCTCCAAAGTTATTCTTCCTGCAGCTTCATCTTTACACCAGCAAATTGATGATGATGATGACCATAGTATTTACTCTGCTTATATAGTAGAAGCTACTCTTCTAAGCTTTTTTTATGTACAGTTTTCACAGCAGTCTTCTTAATTTGGTGCTGTTACTCTCCTCATTTTACAGATAAAGAAACGGAGAGATGTGAAGTAACTTGCCTAGGTCATATAGGGAGGTAACTTGCCCATGATACAATCCCTTGTTGTCAAAAACATGGAGTCATCTCAAACATCTCTCTCATTCACATTCTATACCTATTCATCAGCAAGTCCTGTTGGCTTTATCTTCAAAATATATCCAGAAACCAATCTCATCATACCACCTTCTCTCTGCCACATCTGTCCAAGTCACTTTCATTGCTCATTTCACATATATATATATATATAGCAGTAGTTTTCTATTTGTTCCCTGTACAGCAAATTCTGAACATAACAGTCATTTAAAACACAAGTCAGGCAATTTCATCCTTTGGCTCAAAGCTTCACACCTCTCCATCTCACTTAGATAAAAGCTGTCTTACAAGTATTACAATGCTATGTCTGTATACCCATTTCTGACTGCTCTCCTTATCTTTCTCGGCCTGCCTACCTTGCTGCTTCTCAGACCATACTGTGTACTTGCTGTTCTTTTAGCTATAAATCCTCTTCCAAATACCTACATGATTTGCTTCCTCACTTAGATCTGACTAAATTTTAGAGTGACATTCCAAACTACTCTACGTAACATAGATATCTTCCCCGGTTCTCTGATAAAGAACTCTATAATCTTACCTTGCTGTATATCATCTCTTCCCTCCTACATATTTATATGCACATATATGCTTGTAAGATAGGGATAATATCTAGTGTTATTTTATGTTTGCATGTGTGTGTGTGTGTATGGTGTTATCCCAACTTATAAAACAATAAACCCAAGGCAGAGGAATTACTGTTCACGATCATTTCAGTATCAAATAACTGAAGCCAATCACTGACTTACCTGAGTGATGAAAGATTAAGAAACCAAGATCTGAGAAGTAGCTGAAAGAGTTAAAGAATTTAGACAAGGAAAAAAATAGAATTTTGTCACTCATGATAGTTGCCCTGACACTTAAGAAATCACCTAATGGACAGGTTTAATGGTATAATACTAGGGCCAGCAGGGAACGCTGAAGTAAATATCGCAAGTAAATGCTGTTGGTTTCAAGGAAATTAGACTTAAGTCCTCCCTCTCCAGAGGAGCAATGCTAATAGCAGTAAGTCAGCGATATAATTTTGGCATAATGACAACATGTGTTGCTCTTGTATATGTCTCTCCCTTTCCCTCCATCTCTTTCATGGATTCGTTTTCTGTCTCCTACGCGAAGGATTTGAGATGATTTTCATTAAGATTATGTAGTATGGGATAATGATAATATATCTTATGGAGTCAGAATCAGAAAAGGTAGGAATAGAAGAAATCTTATGTAGGAGAAAATGCTCATAAGGGCTATTATAATTGTATCATCAGATACCATGTTTGACCCTCAGCTTAGTGGTGACACAGAGATAGTCAATTATACATCTTAAGTTCATACTTTTTCTCCTGAGAAGCAAAATTTTTATAGTTGGAATTTAAAAATATTCTGTGTGGGGCTTAATATAATTTTACTAAATGGGGCACAGAGGTTCCTCGCTAAAGCAGTAGTGGCAAGAGTATAATTTTAATAATGATCCACTAGTGTGGCTTGTAATCATATATCACACATTTCTGAATGTCTCATAGTTTGTTTTATGCAAATTCTAAATCTAGGTATTAATGATTTTAATCATATTTTTCTCCTATTTGTATGTTGTGTTTTCCAGAATATGTACATTGCAGCTTGGGGCAAGATATTTATCTGATTCCTGGTAAGTTAAGACACTGGTTTAAAGACTGTGTTCATGAAATGATCTTATTTAAGACTTAACACTTATTTTAGTAACTCTAAGATAAAAAAAAAGCTGGTAAAGTTTATTGCATAATGCATAAGAACAAGGGCTTTTCTATAAATCTGCTTATAAAAGACAGTATCTAAAAATGTATGCCATCATTTCCCATTTCCTACAGAACTGGGTTACTTTTATTGAACCAGATACTGTTGTTTTTTTTTTTTTTTTTTTTTTTGGTAAGAACAGAATAATCTCAACATAACCCAATTTAAGATACAAATGTTCAATATGATCCACTTAGGATGTAAGTCAGATTGAGATCAATTTGAAATTTCATTCTTCATGAGCTTTATTTTCCTCTCTGAATGAATAGCTTGCTAGTTATTTTAAAAGTTAAACCTGGCATGTTTCATGAGCAAAGAAACCTTATAATTTTTATACTTTAATGTACAAAAAAGCTAGTTATTTAACAATTCACTCATTTTTGGCATTAAGAAATGACTGGTATTTATGTATACTGAAACATATAACTTTTCAGCTGTGAAGAGAATAACATTGGGTTGTTTCTCTCTTCTAGTGACAAAATTAAAGACCTGCTATGGCAATAAAGAAAGAGACTGAATTTATCATTTTCACCTAAAGAAAAATGTCAGACAAAAATCAAACCTGTGGTGTGGGACAGGATGCAATGCCCTATATGACTTGTCTAATTCACATACTGGAAGAATGGTTTGGTGTGGAGCAACTGGAGGATTATTTGAATTTTGCAAACTATCTCTTGTGGGTTTTTACACCACTAATACTTCTAATACTTCCTTACTTTACCATATTTCTTCTCTACCTTACTATTATTTTCTTACACATTTATAAGAGGAAGAATGTATTAAAAGAAGCCTATTCTCATAATTTGTGGGATGGTGCGAGGAAGACGGTGGCAACTTTGTGGGATGGACATGCAGCAGTTTGGCACGGTAAGCAAGATCACTTTGCTTATTGTATGTTGCTATCCGTATGTGGCATCATTCCTTTTGCTGATTGAGATGATACCAAAATATATAATGGAAAGGCTTTTCCTACTACCTGTTTGTATGCATTGTGCATATTTATGCCTTTTTAAAATGGCTTCTTCCATACACTAAAGAAAGGAGCACACAACATTGTAGACTATTACTATAAGGGAAAATGTAAAAATTTATATTTAAGGTTTCTAAAGGAGTAAAATGCTAATTAAAACTCTATAGAAAACAATTTTAAAATGCTTTATGTAGCACTTTATTTTTCAAAATAAGCTCTGCTTTCCCATTTTAGAGATTTTGAAAAAATGAAATATTAAATAGTAATAATATTAAGTTAAATATAATTTATATACCACAATTTACCCATGTTCTGCTTGATTTGTTTCAGAGGTCATTATGTCTTCTGAATAAATGAGTGATAGTAAATTTTTGTCCAGGATATTCATTCTTTTCTTTGTTATTTGAGATACTGCACTCTTAGTGATTGCTGGTCAGATCTCCTTTGTTTGACTGTTGTAAAAGTTGCCCTCTGTTGGCCGATTTTTGAGGACTGGTTTTTTTCTTGACCAATTTTTACTTCATTATTCTGCCAATGCATTCCTATTTGTTGGTCTTTTTTTGTTTTTAGACTATACAAAACTACAGAGGATTCAGTAGGAATGTAACAAAGATGAGCTTTCTGTATCATGTTGTTGAGCATCAAAGTGATTTCACAGAAGGACATGGAAGGAAGCACAGACTTTGAAATATGGTATATTTGGTTATATACATCACTGAAGTATAAGGCTGCTATTAGCAAAGGTTGCCAGTGACATGCTTATCAGGTTGATATCATTTTAATACTACATACATTCTTATATACCTACAAATCTTTTTGGAACTCTGTGGCATATACTATTAAATTTACCATGCATTCTTTTAAACCTTTTAATAGTTAGAGTGATCATATATATTATTCCATTTTATTGTTGACCCTTGAGAAAACTGAGGAACTGAATAACCAACAGGTTTTTTGCCTAAAGCACACTCATCATATTAGGCAGGTAGGAAGAAGAGCTTGGATACAATCTCACTTCAGGCTGTAAGGCCTGTGCTCTTGTGATCTGTGCTGATTCCCAGCTTGGATATTCAGGGTCAAAAGCAGTGATACTCCACAGGAACCATGTGCTTTTGATGTATTGAGTTGTTAATATTCGCTCACTAATAGAATGCTTTTGCCAATAAGTACGGAGTCTCAGACCTTTTGATGGTGTTTTACACGAGACCTCCCATGTGTGTATATTTGCTGAGGCTGCACCTATGTCGATTGCTATTATTCATCATCTTTAAAAGATGCAGAATTTAGTGATGTCAATTGTAATACTTGTTGAGAGTAAATATCCCCCTATTTAAATGCTCCCCCTATGTCATATCAGGATAATACATGTTGTAGCCATTATTTTGTTTCAGAACACATGACAAATCTGGATACGTTCAAGAACTAAAATTACTTTGTAGCAGGATATATAATTGGAGGTATTTTGAATTATGCACTTACTACTCAGAGGAAGTAAAATACATAGTTTACTATTTAGTTATTATAACAACATTAGGGTGATACTTTTTTAAACTGATTTCCTTTACCTTGTTTAGTAACATAAAAGATATTTGTGTGCAAGTTTGGATTTTAGTGTCAGAGCAGTTTTAATTTATCATATTGAACATGTAGATATTGGTGCCATTGATGTCATAATTGTATCATATTGGTGTCAGATCAGTTTTAATTCATGTTTCCTAAAGAATCTTTAAAGGAATTTTTTAAATAACATAAATGTTCATTGTAGAAAGTGTGACAAACACAGAAAACTATAAAAAAGAGAATAACAGTCACCTAAAATGTACCATGCATTTGAGTTCTGTAAAGCTGTGGTATGTTTATCATTTTTTATATATGGCAAAATAGTATTTTTCATGTCACTAAGCATTCTTAGCGTCTTCTAGTGACTACATGGAGCTATTACCTATTGGGCCATCTATTATAGTTTGTTTACTATGAATATCTTTGTACAAGAAACAATCCACTGTTTTCTGGATTAAATTTTACCCTCATAACTGTACATACATGCTCTGTGATTTTAAAAAAAATTTGCAACATGACATCTGTAGTATATCAGGAAATACTAATTTGATATTTCTTAAATACATGCATTTCTGGTTAAATGCCTTGGTGATGGGTGAATGAAGTCCCTACCCTCCAGGTTGCTTATAGCCTTTAAAATATAAAAGTTTTATGTTTCAACAAACATTATTTCTGGAAAATAAGTAGTATTTTAAAAGTCTAGGCTCTTCAAGTTTAGTGATTTCCCCTGAAAATTAATATGATAAGGAAAATATGTAGATGTTTTTGAGAAAATTAGAATACTGTATATTTTTAGCACAGCTATACAGGTATTTAGGACCATAACTTTGATTTCATGGAAATCAATCAGAAGTTTTTTTTTTTTTTTTGAAGCTTGTTATGAAAGCCTGTTTTATCTTGAGTGTGTATGTGTGTCATTGTGGCTTTGTTTTTGTTTTACAAGGGGACTTATTTCATTGTCTAAAAATGAGGTTTATGTTTACATAACACTGTCATAACTGGTTCAATTAACTGGCAATACAAAATTTTGAGAAAATGCAGAAGTTTGATTAACTCATGAGTTACTGAGTTTTATTTTTAAAATATACCATAATAGCACAAACTATTTTATATTTATTATTTTTAAAGAAAAAGATATAATTTTATTCACTGAAAGTTTCCTATAAATAAAAACATGTAGCAGTTTTCTGGGAGAATTAGAGGATGGTCTCGTGACACTACAATCTTTCTATCTGAGTAGGATAAGTTTCCTTTTGTGTTTTCTGAGAGAGATTATTAAACTATTGAGTTTAAAACTAGGCTCTCCCCAGTTACTGGATTGTTAACCTTGGACAAATAACTGAACTTTCTTCTTTCCCCCTTCTTCTTTTCTTCTTTCATCCTCCCCTTTCCCCCTTTTCCTTCTCCTTACTTCTCTTTTTCTTTTTCAACAAGCGATTTTAACTTCACTTTGAATTGTATTTAGAATTATGAAAAAGTGGTAAAAGTCATACTGAAAGATCTCATATTTTTTGCCCAGCTTTCCCTAACGTTAACAACTTAGATAACCATTTGTACAATTATCAAATAAGAATGGTATATACTATTAATTACACTGTAGACCTTGTTCAAATCTTGCCAGCTTTCCCACCACGGTCCTTTTCCCTGGATCTTAGAAATCTTACGTATTTATGTCTCTTCCAGATTATGTCTCTGAAAGATTTTTTGGTTTTCATTACTTCACACTTTTGAGAGCACTACTCAGTTATTTTGTAGATTACTCCTGAATTTAGATCTGATATTTTCTGTAATTATGTTGAAGTTAAGCATTTTTTACAAGAATACCACAAAAAATGATAATGTGTCCTTTTCAGTGCATTATTTCAGAGATCCAGGAGACTGCTATGTCTTATTACTGATATTAACTTTGATCACTTGGTTAAGAAGGTGTTTGCCAGGTTTTTCGTTCATAAAATTTTTACTTTGTAGTTGATAAATATCTGGGGGGAGCCGCTCTAAAACCATGCAAATAACTTCTCAAAGAAGATACTTAATTTTTTAACCTCATTTTCTTCTGTATAATGGGCTGTCATACAGAATTGGTAATGGGTATAATATGACTCAGTGAAAATTTCACTTATTTAGCATAATTTCTATTAACCCTTTGCACTCCGCTGTCCCCTCTCAGGGGACATCGGAATTCTAGCATATCACTCAGATGTCCCCTCTCAGGGGACATTGCAGTTTATTAGTGATTACGGGGAATTGAGTTATTTCAACGCAACTTTTTGAGACATGCATGTTTCCCTGAAGTTTTATCTTGAAATGGCACAAGAAATTAAAACAAAATTTTCGTGTATCGAGAACGCGTCCATCCACATCTTCTGTGGACAATAGATTAAACAATGAGCTACATATTCCCGCTGTGGGACAAAGAAAACAGGACTGCATTGTGTGTTCTAACAGGAAAACACCTGGTGGCAGGCGTCAAACCACTTATTACTGTCAAACATGCACTAATCAGCCTGCAATGCATATTGGGGAGTGTTACAAAACTTATCATACTGTACAAAATTATAAACAATAAAATACTGTTTTTTTTTGCAAATATACATTCCTCGATGTCACCCAATTCATATAAGTCCAATATCATTATAATACGTTACTTGGTTCCAAAATTATACTAAATAATACGAGGGTCTGTAAATGCACGTTTCCGCCGCAAAGTAGCGTCGAGTAGCTGGTAGCCAATGTCCAGAATGGTTCGGAGTGCAAAGGGTTAATGACCTAATGTACAGTGTTAGCAGTCATACTTATAGAACATCTTTTTGTAATAACTTGGAAGGCACTGAAGTACCTCTTCTGCCTCTTGATCATTATTAAGTTCAACTAAACACACCTATACTGTTAGATCCCATTCAGAGTCCCTTGTATTTTCAAGATATAGTTTTGGTTATCAGTTTTTTGACTATTATTCTTAAATAAGAAATATGTTTGCCACCAGTACACATACATAAATAATCTATTTCAGTAAAAGTATACATACTTTGGTTTTGTTTTCTTTAAAGATTTATTTATTTATGCATACAAGAACTGGGCTTTAGGCCAGAGGTATGGGGGGTGGTGAGAAGATTCACAAGAGACAGACTGGGGAGCAGAACAGGTGGATCTACTGAAATTCACTATTGAGGGGAGTAGCAGATGAGGCAGGAAAGGTCTGCTGCACCAATTATAACATACTTTCTACATGTGATTTGCTCTATTTTCTACTTTCTTTTGTTTAAGATGAAAAATACTGGTCTCAGGACCAATAAAGTAATTTTACAGCTCACTAATAGTCACCAGCAACATTTGAAAATCATAGCCACAGGTTAGCATGGCCATACCTATAGTAGGAGGTGTAGTATTGGTAGGAGCATGGACTGTGGGGTCAGGCAAACGTAGTTTACATTCTGACCCCACCTCCGTGTGACTCTTGAGTAAGTTATATGGGCTTTTCTCACTTGGGTTTCCTCATGTGTGGAGGACTTTTGTGAGGACTAAGTGAGTTAATAACTTATGAATCCTTCACAGTGCCAGGCATTCTTTGGAATAAAAATTACTCTTCACAGAAGTGGTAACTTTGGAACAAAACTTTAAAGGATGAAAAAAAAATATTTTACACCACTGTATTTAAAAACAAAACGGACAGTTTTGCAAAAAACTAGAAATGATCAAAATTGGGCAACAACAAAGAAATAAATCAGTAATCCTAAAATAAATGGGAACAGCGGTCAATGTCTACCTCCTCTCTTCACAAAGGGCTAAGAGCCCACAATTTATATTATACTGTTAAGGATAAATGTTTCCCATCTTAAACTGTTTCAAAGTATAATAATAATGTAGAGCTACAGTTTATAATGTAATAATGCAGTGCAATATAATGTAATAATGTAGAGCTACAGTTTGGTTTTCCATGGCTAGGATAGCTTTGCTGTCAAAACCAAGGAGAGCACAAACAAGATTTGTGGGTCAATCTTACCTCAAAAATAATTTTACAAAATTCAGTATTTATAATAAAAAAAATCTGAGCCAAGGAGGATTTTTTCTAAGTTCTACTTTAGCTAACAAAGAGACTTTATCAGAAATTTTCAACAAACATGGTCCATAAAGGAAAAATACTAAAACAGTTTCAGGAAGAGGGAACAGGACAAAAATACTCTCACCACAACTATTTAACATTGTCTTTAAGGTCCTAGAAATAAGTATAAACATTAGAAAAGGCCTCTGGAAGAACCAAGTAAGTTAACTTATCAGTACTAAAAAAATAGCTTAGGGAAACAAGTGTATGATCCATACAGATTTAGTAGCTGCTTCTATGCTCATAGGCTACTAATAATCATTTTTAAAGTTGAAAGGAAAAATTCTATTTAAATCTAACAAAAGATATATTAGGACTTCATGGGGCAACTTTATGGGGAATTAAAAAAAGATTTGAATAAGGAGAAAGTCACAATACAGGAAAGATAATACTCTGCATACTCCCAGGTAATACTGATGCAATTCAAGTACAAATTTTCATGTGCCACTTCTACAATTCATATGAAAGAGCAAATAAAGAAGAATAACCAAGACAAATTTTTAAAAAATGAGAGTATTTTCCCTGTCATATCAAATATGTCAACTTTATGATGATTAAAATTTTGGTATTGGTACAGGAAAGGATTACTACAAATAGATCAAACTAATTGGAGTACAGAAATGTGAATTAGTAAATGATTTAAGCGATATTCCTGGGTCTCCCTGGTGGCCTAGGGGTTAAGCCTCAGCACCATCACTGGTGTGACCTGAGTTCCATCCCTGGCCAGCAGCTGACCCATATTTGGCACAGCAGACCTTTCCTGTCTCTCCCACTGCTCTCCGTAACAGTGCATTTCGGTAGATCCATCTGCTCTACTTCCCACTCTATCTCTGGTGAATCCTCTCACTCCCCCCCCCCCCACACATTTGGTCTGCACCCCAATTCTTCTATACAGAAATAAATAAAATCTTTTTTAAAAAGTGATATTCCACATCAGCAAGTAAAGACATAAGGAAATCTTTGATGATCTCCAAGTTGGGAAGGTCTTCTTAAAGAAGACAAAAACAAGTTATTCAAAAAAGATAACTATCATGGATGACATGTCAAATGATGAAACAGATCAATACAAGGTATTTACAACATATTTACAACATATCTTAGAAAATAACGGATTAAAAAAAACGTAAGTGTCCTAAGCATGTTGTCATGAATCATAATGGCCAGTACTCAGATAAATGAGCCCATTAGTTAGGAAAAGGCAAACTGAAATCACATTAAAATATTTTTTACTCTAAGACTGACAAAAATTAAAGTTTGATAACGTTAAAAGATGGGAATGTGGAGAAATGTGAACTAATTCAATGCATATGGGAAAGTACTTTATGACAGCCAGTCAGGAGGACAGTTTGATAGTATCATAATTTAAAATGGGCATCACAAGACCAACAACTTCTCATGTCTGTTATCCCGATATACTCAAATGTTCAGTACACAAGGATAAACATAAAGTGATGTTCATTGTGATACTTTTGAAAACAATCCAGTTGTCCCTGAATAGGGAAATGACTACATGAACTATGATAGGAATTTATTATAAAATACTTAAAATCCATTAGAATATGATCATTACATGTGCTATCAAGGGTGTATCTCCAAGATATATTAAACAAAAAAGTAAGATAACTAGGTCATAGTAGGGTTTCATTTAACACATTAGTACCAGTAAATATAATACAGGATGTATTCACTATAGAAGATTAGTTGTTCATGAATAAGAAGTATGCTGAATGATGAACTTGGAAAGGCAGAGTGAAGCTAGATTTTGAAGGATCTTGAATGCAATTAGGAGTTTGGACTTTGTTTTGTAGGTAGTTCAATTATATTTGCTTTCCTGCGGAAGATTCAACAGTACAGCATTCTTAATTTACTACGGTATGTAGGTGCGTAGGCTTAAAACTGAGTGGTGACAGATTTAAAAGGGATCTATCTCTTGTGAGACTATATAAATTCATGAAACTAATGATGGGATCCAGTAGGCAGTTAACTCATTTACATAATAAATGCCACAGTGGTAAGACTAATTGAGCTCCATGTGAGTTTCAGGTCTTCTCCCTCTAGACTGAGCTACCTGGGAAGTCAAAAAAATCATATGATGGGATGGTGTAGTGACATCTGAGAAGGTGTGAACCTATTCCTCTGAATCATATACAGTTTTGTAATCCAATGTTATTAGAGAAAAAAAAATCAGGAGAGTTCTTAGGGAACATGTTATCAGAGCAGAGGAGGTAAATAAAGCCAGATTTAATGGCATCAGGTAAGAGCTGTATTCTTCACAGAATAGGGATATTATTAATAGGGCCTAGACTATTCAAAAATCTATTGAGGTTTGTTGTGCAACCATCCTAAACCAAGCACGTTCATCAGTCCTAGCAGACTTGTTTTATAAGTTGTTTTCGTGATGTTCTTCACTGTATTCCACTGTACTTTGCCGAAATCTGCCATACTCCACCACACACCGCCACACCTACTACACCAAACCACAGTTCTCTGCTGCTGCTGCTGCTTTATACATGCAGTCTTGGCTCAAGTGCATCCACTCATGCACACCCACACTTCTTCAGGTGCCCATCATCAGGCGTGTGTATAGGCCTGCAGAGGTCCATCATTGAGGGGAGGGCGGAAAAACCTGATAATTTTCTCGTTTACCCTACAAGGTTCCCCACCCCTGAGGTTAACCACCCCAGTGGTTTAGTGAACAGTGACAGTAGTGTTTGTGATTGTTTTCACTGATCTTCTGCTTGTCAGATATCCTTGTGATTGCTGTGCTATGGGCAGGAGGTGATGAGAATATTGGGAAGGGGAAGTGAGTGATACATTTGAGAGGTTTGGGAGGTAGAGCACACAGAACTTGGTGAGTGAACACAGGGTGTGAGGAAGGAGTTAAGTGCCTTAACAGTTCTACTAGTCAGGGAAACGCAGGACAGTAAGTGCTCCATTTATAGACAACCATGTGAACAGAAGCATAAAGAGAAAACTTATTCAGGGTGCTACTATTAATTCATGCGATATATGGAAGAATCTATTACATTATAGTATAGCAGCAGGATGGTTCAGGAAGCACAGGTTCTCTCTAGAGCTTCACAGACGGGTCTAAAGGAAGGGAGTTCTAGAATCCCCAGTGGCGTTTTAGACTTTTAATGGTCTTTTGAGTGAGGCAGCCAGGTACAGGGCAGGCAATGGGGCTTGGGGGGCCTAGAGACTGGCAGGACTTCCAGCCCCCCCGCAAATCTTCACTCTCTCAGGCTCTGGGCGGCATCTTGTGGCCTCTCTGCTACACCCTGAACAGTCCTCTGCTCCATGTTCTTCTCTGCTGCTGCTCTACTGCTTATAAGGCCAGTCTCTGGCCCAGGTGCGCCCACTCACGCAAGCCCACACCCTACTCCCGGTGGCCCCATCAGGTACATATGCGTGTAGGCCTGCAGGGGTCTATCCTTTAGGGGAGGGTGGAAAAACCTGATTAATTCTCATTTACCTGCAGTCTACCCCCTCAAGTTTTTTTTGCCATACAATCTACACATTTCCCTCAGCAGATATGAACATGACCCACAGAATTAAACAATGCAGCAAAATATAACAAAATACAAGTAAGCCCAGGCAGGGCACCAACCTATGGACAAAAGACAAGATTATTGGCACTGACAGATGATCCACCAATTCTGTTGCCAAAGGCACTGCTCATTTGAGGGGGGAACCACTCACGGCATTTTCTGCCTCACGCCAGGAGCCGTCAAGCTTCCTGGCCTTCTCTGGCTGTGGTCTTAGCCACAAGCCACACTCTGCATCCACCCCCAGGATGCGCTCAACTCTTCAGATTGGCGACACAACTCTTTGGGGGGGTCATTGCCCGATCTCCAGGGGTACTCTCTGCGGTCACTCCAACATTCGACTTTCACAGCCGCCAATGTGACGCGCAGACCCTGCACTCAGGCCAACCCTCTGCACACACACTTGGGTCAGGGACCCGTGGATACAAGCTCCACATGTGGCCTCTCTTGGGTCCTGTCTTCGACTGTGGTCTCCACCACCAGCCACATTCCCCACCCGTCCCCCAGGGATGGGTTCCTCAGCACCTCATCCTTATTCCATAGTGAACAGGACATCACACACAGGTGATTTTAAGAGACTCACTGGCTTTCAACAAACTTTCAGCCACTTAATCACTCGGCTTCCCAATCTTGGCACCAGCTTTCACCTTAAATTGGCTTTTACAGCTCCTCTGCCTGGCTGCAGAGAACCTCACACAAGCCTGCTCTCTTGCCTGCCCCTTCCTCTACTCTGGCCATTGCCTCTCTGGGCTGTGGCCCTGGGAGTACCAAGCAGCGCACAGTCTGCTTTTGCCACCGAGGCCCACCGGCCACCTCCTGATTCCCATTCTCTGGGGTATACATAGTCATAACTTAGTCCAAATCAATCAGTGCTTTACTCGTTCTTTCTGATGAGTCTGCTGAATTAGAATAGTGGGTCCTCCAGGCCGTCTCAACTTCAGGTCTTGTCCTGCAGCACACGGACCTTGTCCACCTCTGTAGCTTCTTCAGGTCTAGAAGCTTCTAGACTCTGTGCTGCCATGGCCTCCAGTGTTGTCTGGACTCCAGCTACAGAGCTGCACCAGGGATTCATCTTCCGTGGGCCACCTCTGGGAAGGTGCCCATGTAGAGGACATTTGCCACACCTCAGTCCCTCCTGAGGTCTTCAGAGGGCTCTATACCTGGCTGCATCTAATTATCTTGCTGACTAATGCCAGTTGTAGTGGTAAGAAAGATACCAGGGAGCATAGGTTCTCTATGGAGCTGCACAGAGGGGTCAAAAGGGAAGGAAACCTGGAGCCCTCTGTGGCTTTTTAGACTTTAATGATCTTTTGAGTGAGGCAGCCAGGTACAGGGCAGGCAACGGGGCTAGGGAGCTGGGAGTCTGACAGGACTCCCAACCCCTGGCGAATCTTCACTCTGGGCTCTCAGCTACACCCCGAACAGTCCTCTGCTCCACGTTCTGTTCTCTGCTGCTGCTTTACTGCTTGTAAGTCCAGTCTCTGGCCCAGGTGTGCCCACTCACGCAGGCCCACACCCTACTCCAGGTGCCCACCATCAGGCATGCGTGTAGGCCTGCAGGGGTCTATCCTTGAGGAGAGGGTGGAAAAACCTGATAATTCTCATTTACCCTACAGATAGGCAGTTTGGATCAAAATGGCCTTAAAAATGTTGAACTAGAATGATAATCCATTGGAGTTTTCTGAGCAAGGAGTTGCATGATCACATCTATGCTTTAAGACTGGCATACTTGGGTCTCCCTGGTGGTGCAGCGGTTGGGCGCTGCACTGTGGAGCTGTCGACAACTCGCGATGCGAGTTCGACGCCAGGGAGAATCCCACATGGTGCAGCAGACCTCTCCTGCCTCGCCCACTGCTCCCCTCAGCAGTGTATTTCTGATCTGCCTGTTCTGTTTCCCACTGTCTCTGGTGAACCCTCTTGCTGCCCCACGCCTCTGGCCTGTACCCCAGCTTATATGTATAAATAAATAAATCTTTAAAAAAAAAAAGACTGGCATACTTAATATTTGAAGTTCATGTTTAGTGGTACTAAGGTAAACTTTTGGTCAGTGATTTAATTGATTTTTTTCTGCTTTCAACCAGGTGATTTGTTAATGAGAGTAGTTCAATTCTTTTTAAAAAAATTTATCAATTACCTCCTCCATTCTATTCTCCCCCAAACTTATTCCCACCCCCTGCCTTTTTCACCTCTGGTCACCTCATTTCTGCTTTCAGTATCCACTAGTTTATTTTTATAGTTATGACTACATTTAGTTATATTTTATATTTATTTTCCTTATATTGGGCATACAGGTAAAGTCATACAATACTTAGGGTCTTTATCTCTCTGACTAACCTTGATTCCACAGTCCTCTTGAGTTCCTTTTTCTTACAAATAGCAGAATCTCATCTTCATAGCTGAATAATATTCCTTTGTGTATATTTAGCACATCTTTATCCAGTCATTTATCAGTGGACACTTAAGTCGTTTCCATATCTTAGCTATTGTAAATAATGCTATAATAAAAGTTGGGATACATACCTGTAAGGGCATGAAGATTCCAGGAAGCACATGTTGTCTATGGGGCTGCACATATGGGTCAAAAGGAAAGGTGGAGTTCTGGAGCCCTCGGTGGCTTTTTATGCTTTTTAATGGTTTCTTGTGGAGAGGCAACCAGGTACAGAGCAGGCAATGGGGCTAGGGGGGCCGGGAGGCTGGTAGGTCTTCCAGCCCCCGGCAAATCTTCACTCTGTTGGGTTCTCTGGTGGCGTCTCGAGGCCTCTGCTTCTCCTCTGTCTCTGCTCCTTCCGCTGCTGCTGCTGCTTCCTCTGCTTATTATGTCCAGTCTCTGCCTCAGGTGTGCCCATTCACACAGGCCCACACCCCACTCCAGGTGCCATCAAGCATGCGCATAGGCCTGCAGAGGTCCATCATTGAGGGGAAGGCAGAAAAATCTGATAATTCTCATTTACCCTACAATACCTTTCTTTGAGTTGATGATTTCATACTCTTTTCAGGATAGACACCTGAAAAATGGGATTGCTGGGTCATATGGTAGATCTATTTTTATTTTTATTTTTTTGAGGAAGGTGCACACCACTTGCTAAAACAGCTGCAGCAGTTTACATTCCCACCAACAGGATATAGGATTCCTCTTTCTCCACACCCTTGCTGACACTTGTTAACAGTCTTATTGAGGTAAGTCATTCTCACAGGTGTGAGATGATCCTCATTAAGATTTTAATTTGCATCTCTCTAATAAGTGATGATAAACATTTTTTAATATATCTCTTGGCCACTTACATATTCTCTTTGAAAAAGTGTCAATTCAGATCTTCTGCCCATTTTTAATTGGGTTGTTTGGGTTTTTTTGGTTGTTAAATTGGATGAGTTATTTATATATCTTGTTCAGTAATCTTTTTTTTATGCTAAACTACCTTTATTTTTTTGTTTTTTAAACATCCTTCTTGATTTTATTATTGTTTTTTAAATATATATATTTATTGTTATTTATATCTTTTACATTTTGTATTCCCCTTGGGTAACTCACTACCAATTCACCTGTGATCCATCAACGTGGTCCCTTGTATTCTTTTCTACTCCATTTTGTACCCTTATCCTCCCCCCCATCCCTCCTCCTCCCTCA